>JADRCO010000295.1:0-38833 GCA_021464525.1 Rhizophagus sp. LPA8_4_AMF | reverse complement strand
ATACTTATGGAAATGGGAAACGCGGTAGGGTGTGAGACCGGTGATGAATAAAAGTCACGTGAATTTTCGTGACATTTTTTAGGTTACGCTGGGAAAATCCCTTACGTTATGATTTGACGGCTAAATATTCACCACTAAATTTATAAAAAAATATTTTATACAAGAAAATTATAAGTTCATGTGCGAGAATGAAAGACAATTTAGATAGGTAGTGATAGTACACTTAATATTGTAAATTTTATGTCAAAATAAAATAGTCAAACACTTGATATCAATTTATTTTTTCATATTAAAGCGTACAAACGAAAAGTATTTGTAAATAAATTGGAGTTAGTCCAAAGCTGCAATACGTATTTTTGATTTATTAAGGATCAGTCCGAAATTATTGATTTCTGATTTTCTAAAGAGATGATCGGAGTCATTCCGAAATCACGATATATGTAATTTATCTGACAAGGTAATTTGAAGAGATATACAAACCTTTTTTAATTGGTCCGGTTCGGATAAATTACAAAGTTTTCTAAAATAAATTTATTAATTTTTTTTTTCTAATTTGGAAAAATTATTTGGCCACATTTACTCTCATGCAATCTCATCATGAGAAAATTATTCATTATACAGTACATAGATGTTAATGTTACATTGGCTACATTGCATTATAGTTGCATTTTGCATGATTTTCTCCTATTTTGGTAATTTGTTTGTATAATTCTCGTGATCATTTTTTAACCGTAGTAAAAAATTGAAAAAAAATTGAAAGTCATATGACAAATATCTGGATCAATTTCATGTTATCAAAAAAGATTTGACCAAGCGCAATAAAGTTAAATTAATTTTTTTTTTAAAAAAAACCAATTCTTTTTTCAGAAATTCTTTATAGAAACATGGGTTTTTCGGCAAAAATTCAGCCATCAAATTTACAAATGACTTACAGTAAGTTACACAAGGAACTTCTATTGCCGTAAATTACCCGTTGGCCACATTAATTATGGAACGGATAAATTGCAAATACCGAAAGAAAAAAATTTTAATATAAATATCATTCTTGTAATTAACGAAATTAACCTATAACAAATACACCTTCAACTAAAAAAAAAATAAGAAATAAAAAGAATACGCAAAATATTAAACATGACTTTGCTTAAATTCTTTAATAATCTTGGAATTAATGATTACTTTTCATTTATAGGTATCATTTTAACAATATATGTAACACATTATTATTATAAATACTTCACCCGCGTTAATCCTTTACCTGGTCCTTTCCCACTTCCGTTCTTTGGAAATTTACTTGAATTCTTTTGGTATGATGATCTTAAATCATATTTCATAAATAATCACAAGAAATATGGTGACATATTTGAAGTTTATTTGGGAATAAGACGTATTGTCTTAAATCGACCAGAAGATGTTGAAAAACTTTTAATGCCTTCAACAAAAAGTCAATATATGATGAGATTTCCTTACACCGAAGGATTAGACGAAATCGGAATGATGGGAAAAGGAATTTTAGCAAATCATAATTTGAAATCATGGAGATATAATCGTCAATTTTTTACACAAGCTATATTGTCACCAAAATTTACTAATGAAGCTATTAATTGGACAAATAAACTTTTCAATGAATTGGAAGGTTATTGGAATAAATTGTATCTTAAAGAAGAAATTATCAAAGAAGATAAAAATGTATTAGATTTTTCTGCTTGGTTAAATCGATATACAAATGATATGATTATTGCACTAACAACAGGTGAAAGATCTTATACAATGGCGGGTTACTTTAACATTCAAAGTGAAGAGAAGGCTGAACATCCATTGGCGATAGTAGATGATTCTGAGAAATTTGTCCGAGCATTTCGTAAACATATTTTAAACATTGCAATATTTGTCTTTTTACCATCTTTCGTTCGACATTATATTCCATTTGTTAAGGGTAAAACGAATGACTTGATTCAAAACGTAAGATTTATTTATGATAGGATTGATACTATTGTTAAAAGACGCAAAGAAGAAATTGAAAATACACCATTGGATAAACCTTTACCACATGATATGTTGACATCAGTTATTACAGCGAATACACCTCGCGATATTAATTATACTAAAACTGTTGGTGGTGAAGCTTTAGAAAGACCTATGAATGATATTGAAATCCGTCATATCATGTTTGACGCATTTATTGGTGGAACCGATACAGTAAGTAAAATTTTCAGTTCTTTATATAAAGATTTTTTCTTAATAAAATTTTTTTACCCATTATTAACTCTTTTTGTTTTTCAAATATAGACTGCGAATATGATCACATTCATTGCTTATTTTGTTGCACATCATCCGGAAGTGAAAAATAAGTTGCTAGAAGAAATTGATAGAGTATTCCAAGGTGATAAAACGCGTCCAATCACCGAAAATGATTTCCATAGCTTAAAATATTGTGAAGCGATTATAAAAGAAGTCTCTCGTGTTCATCCAGTTGCGAATATGATAGCAAGGTATGCTCAAGAACCTGATGAAATAGCAGGATATAAGTGGCCAGCCGGTACAATGTTTCAAATAAATGCTGTTGCGATCCATAGACATAAAGGTCATTGGGAAGAACCCGATAAATTCAATCCTGATAGATGGATGGATGATAGTTTTGAACCCGATAAATATTCTTTTATCATGTTTGGTGGAGGTTTAAGAGTCTGTCCTGGAAGAAAATTAGCAATGATTGAATTGGTTTGTTTGATGGCTTTATTATATAGAAGATACGAAATTGATTTAGTTGATATGAATGCTCCTCTAAAAACTAAATCTATTGGTATAACTGCTTGTAAAGAATTGTTAGTTAAAATCAAACCAAGAAATTAACGTTTCCATATCTCAAATTTTATATTTATACATACATTCACATATATATATTTACAATTTTTATCTATAACCTTTTTTTATTTTTTTTTATTTTTAAATTTTTATGTGACATTTCATTTTCTTTTAAGATAAATTATAAATAAAGACATATTTATTATCATTTATATGAATTAATCGGATTTATTTAATGAAAAATATCAAAAAAATATCATAATGAATGATGAATTATATTGAATTATAAAAATATTGGAAAATTCTTTAATCCAACCTCAACGCCTATAAGTCAGTCTATAACGGTTCATTTTTACGGTATGAATTATTAAAATATTATCATATAATTAATAAATACATATTTTTGTTTAATAATACGCGAAGCGAAATTTGAAAACTTGAAAGAAAAGAATATAAAAATCATTTAACATAAGAATGAGACGGAAAATAAGGCGAGATAGAGAGCTATGACGATTGTTTTATTCGGCGTACATTTTAATTAAACGACAAATTTTTTTTTTCTTATAAATAGTAATTTATTGATTTTTCTATTTTTGAACAATGAAGATTCTTTTAATAATTTATATATATACACAGTATATACTATATATTTTATTGATGTTCTAAATTTATTCTACGCGTAAAAATTTGTTTTATTTTAAGAAAATTTCAGCCGTAATAAGCCGAGAATATAAGGAAAGTTAGTAATTATTTATTAAAAATTTAGTTATTATCAAAAAAGTTAGCGACGTATACGTATTATTATGTTATGTGCCATAATATACGTACGTGTGTACAACTGATCAAATTTAAACATTAATGTGCGAAATTATTGATTATTTGTGTAAAAAATAATGCATACTTGAATATAAAGACTCGTAATGTGTTACCATTTAGAAATTAGAACTGCACAAAATAAAATACCTAAACTCGTGCATGCGATACCAGAAGAAATTATGCATTAATTATGACAATAACAAGATATAACTGTACTTATACATCGGAGATGGGTAAATTACATGGAGGTATTTTTCAAAGGTGTTTTTTTAGAAATTTACCCGATTTCAATTTCACCGAACCGTAATTTTACCGAAAACCGAGAACTCATTTTGCCGAAAATTAAGCGGCCTTTAAAAACCCTAAAATAGTACTTTTAAGACTTTTTTTAACTAGTGCTTTATGCAGTTTAGCGTATCTCCCAAAAATCCTTATAATCCTGACACCAAAATCCCGATAAATGCAAATCTCGATCGATTGAATCAAAATCCTGAGTCCAGAAAAATCTTGACAGCCAAAATCCTTGAGTTTGAGATTAGTTAATTTTTAATGCAATTGTTTCTAATTTCATAAGATTAGTAATCTAGGGTTACGGTACGTTTCGTCGAAGTTCTACCGAATTCATCTCGTCGAAGGGAGTTTTGTCGAAGGGATATTTCGCCGAATGGGCGTTTCATCGAAGACATCTCGCCGAATCCTTTTCCCCGAATCGTCCATTTCGTCGAAGGACACAAAGAAAATAAAAAATGTTTCGGAAATTGATGAGTACGACGAATTTGTTATCTTTTTTTTGAATTACTGTAAGACCGATTAAAATTAATTTTTCTTTAAAAAAAATTAACAAACGCGACTTACAATGTGTAAATAATCCGGTTGTCTTCTGAAAAAGAAAAAATTTCCACATCTTCCCTTCGCCGAAATGGCTTCAGCGAAATGTCCTTCGGCAAAATGACCATTCGGGGAAATGGTATTTCAGCGAAATGGCACTTCGGTGAAACATTCTTCAGCGAAATTGCTTCGACGAAATCGATTTCGGTGAGATGGACTTCGGCTAAAAGTCCGGATACCTTAATCTAGTAATATACTGTACATAGCCCTTTTATCGCCATTTTCAATTTGGTGCGATCACAGCGTAACACCCCTAAAAATAATCAATTTTTAAAAATTTGTGAATACCCGTGATTTTTCTAAATAATCATCTAGAAAAGGGTTGATTACCAGGGAAGATTCCCAATTATTTGATTAGTTTACTTATAAAAAACTGTTAGTGTTACATAAAGTTAAAGAACTTTCTTATAAGTAAATTACTCAAAAAATTGAGATTTTTCTATAATTTCCACCGGTAGTTACAGGTTATCAACTATTTTCTAAATGATTTTTTAGAAAAATCACGGGTATTCACAAATTTTTGATAAATCACATTTTTATAGCTGCGATCGCACTAAATTGAAAACTAGCGAAAATTAAAATAAAAAATTTTTTTCTTTTAATTTCATTAATAATATAATTACGTTTTAAAATAATATTAATAAAATTTGCAAACAATTTGTATTGGTATTGATAAAATTTACAAATATTTTACGTTAATACTAATCAAATAATTCAAATTATATTTTAATTATATTGGATAATCGTTACTGAACCGCTGCACTTTTAAAATTATGTGTTTAATTGGAAATTTATAAAATTTATATAATTTTTTTTTTTAAAAAAAAAACTTTATTTTGACCGTCAACTGTCAAGGTTTATCGGGATTTTGGTGTAGACTGTCGATATTATGGTTGTCGAGATTTGGGGTAAACCCCTGAAATTTATCATGATAGGCGTTATTCTATTTATTTTACGAAATATAATTTTAAATATTGATGGTACGTAAAATATTTATATTGTAGATGAAATGAATAAAAAAATTAGAATACAATGAAGATATAATAATCTTTCATTTTAAAAAAAATTATAAGAATATTACTAAAAAAGAAATTATGAAAGTTTTTAATAAAATAATAATAAAACGAAATAAAAAAAAAAGCAAAAATTATATTTTGAAATATATTCTTCAGATACGAGCTTTTTTATTATGATACTTGTTCATCCTTTTTTTGAACATCATCATTCTATGTTCTAATTCATTAATGGTATCTTTCAAGTTGCTCCCAATTTTCGCATGTTTCTCTTGGAATTCTTCATGAAGGATCGTGAAATTCTTCGGCCTGTATTAAGATGGCAATGTAGGGCTCGAGAAATTCCTCCCTTGAAACTCGCTACTCCATATTTTATTAGTTTAGTTAGTTTAGCTGACCTTTTTTCATTTACAAAATAAAGATGTGCTGTTTTATTATAAGTAATTATGCATATTCGTAAATATAAATTTTGTTACTAGTTACTATAATGTAATCTATAATATATGCGGAAATTTAATACTAACACAATTTTTTAATATGGCAACTTCACATACATTACATAGCAGAATCATGCTATTCTGTTAGGTTCATCAAATTTTCTTAATTGTTGCTAGAAATAAAAATTCTTAAATTAGAATGCATTTACTGCCAACTTGTTGTGTAAGATACGCACCTAATTCTTTCCATTAGCTTCTTAATGACTGGTCCAAAAACATATTCCATATTACGATCGTCCACAATAATCACAAGGTCACCATATTCATTGAATCGAAACAACTCTGATCTTTTGCTAGCTCTATGTGGAAGCTCCACTGAAACATTGATACATCTTCGATTCTCCGTTAATATTTTGATTTTCTCATGATTCTTTGAATACTCAGGGACCTTGGATATCTGGTAGTCTTTCGCGGTTTTGGTGTAGTTCAAATCATAATTCAAATCATCATAGTTAAAGTCTTGATCATACTCTTCCTCCTCTTCTTCTTTTTCTAAGTTGTCCTCTTCATCGGCTTGTAAAGATTTGTTGCAAAGTTTTCTATTAATATAATAAAAAAAACCAAGACCTATTTGAAGGACCTCTGGTTTTTTATAAGAAAATTCCTCCTCATCCCTCTTCATCTTTCTCAATTTTTCCATATACTGAAACTTCATGCATGACTTGAATAACTGCTTTTTGATCTTATCTCGCTTAATAGGTTCCCCAGAAATTGTACAGCTTGCTGATAATAGTACCAAATTTTGTTCATCATCCGCAAAAGAGATCACCACGTCTGATCCTGAGAATCTGTCCGGTTGGATTGCATAAGAATGGTAATGAGCCGCATTAGCAACATATTCGGCTATAGGAACTCCTTTTGATAGATTTGAAATTGTCACAAACTTCATCGTGGGAGTTATCCATGAAGGAAGGTCAAAATTTTGACCATTTTTCCATCTGTTAAGTTCTTCCAATACATTAAACCCACGTTTTTGGATCATTGCTGTAATAAAGGCCGCATCAAATTCATTGCCAATCGATGAAGTATTATCGAGTGGGATAATGTCTTCAATGAAGACATCTACCAAAGTTTTCTCTTTTCTTAGAAGAAAAAGCTCGATTGCAGAAACAAGGTAAGATTCAAGTGATGGGTTGATTTTGATATTATAAACATCGTAACTACCATTGTCAAGAATTATGCATTCTGGTGACTGACAAAGAATGATGCTGTGTTGAAGTAGTTCTATAGCATGTTTGAACTCATGATTGTTAAAAACACGAAACCTAAGAACATCTATAATTGCTTTTTCCGGACTGAGGTTATTTGCAGTCAAATATTTGCACGCATTTTCCAAATATACTGACATACTTCCGCTCATTTCTTTAAACCACGAACGAAGAAGTTTTCGCATCTCTTGATCTTTCGTTCTATTATTCTCTGATTTCCGCTCCGATATCAACTTCTGAACAAATGATGCACAGTTACGAGGTCGTCCCTTGAGAATATATCCCAAGTAGTCGCAAGTTTTAGGTGTAACATCCGTCATGTCAATTACCTCATTGAGGTTCCGCAGGACATCGTCTTTTGAAAGGTAGGGAAGCTTTAGCACAATATGAGCAAACGAACTTGGGGCTTTTCCAATTTTAGGAGCACGAGAAATTGCGCTTACCAAACGCATGTAAGTGCCGGCAATAAGGCAGGTAACGGGAAGATTGAAAAGATGTGCAACGTAAGCTTGCAAGAGGTGAATTTTTTTTCCTGATGTCCAATTCTCATTGTATTCTCCATATTCGGGACTATTAAGAACTTGTGCCTCATCAAATATTAAGATTAGAGATTCCACTTTGAGACATTCGTTGATGTAATAAATAAGTGAAGAAATATCATCTACACTACGCAAGTTCTTGTTGATTTTTTCAATATCCAACATTCGAAGCTGTGCAAAAAGCCATTCCTTTCGTGTTGAAATGTTTTCCTGAACAAGCATCTTGATAAGTAAAAGTCCGCGTGAAACTATTGCCAAGTCCAGCATGTCGAATACTTCACCCTGTTCTCTAAATTGGTCGTACTTTGGTGGATTAGCTCTGATTTTTGCAAGCTCCTTGACCATAAAATCGCCATATTGTCCCCCACTAGGAGAAAAATCAATATATATTGACCAATGATGTAGAGAGATCCCAAACGCCGTCGATGTTTTTCCACCTCCTGAAACCCCAGCAAGAACGATTATGTTTCTATTGTAACTCTCCAGTTTTTCTCGCACAAGAGAAGCCGTTTCTTTGAATTGGGGATCATCGTAAAAGGGATTGAGATAGACTTCTCCAGATTTCGATTCGTACGAAGGGAGACAAAGATCCACCGTTGTGAAAGGTTGTTCAGTTATGACCCCGGGCAAATTTATTTTAAAAAAAGAGGGGTTCATCTTCAGTTTAACGCACGGGTCATTTTGTGAACTTGGAGAGTCACTTCCCACTGCCTCAACGTTCCAAATCAAGGCAAGCGCGTTAACAATTTGGCCAAGTGAATAATTATGTAAGTATGGGAAGACCTCCGAAACTAAAAAACAAGAGTGGACGTGAGCGAAAAGTCATTTAAAAAAGCCAAACTTCTAGTGTAACGAACCTTTATTTTTAATCTTAAATTCGTCAGGAACGATGTACATCGACGAAGCTAATGCAGTGAAATAAAAAGAAGTAAAACACTTAAATCCGCTTGTCATTGTCAATCGTAGACTTAAGCCTACAAAAAAAAACTATCTTTGTTCGAGTGGTAAACCATCAAGAAACACTTACTAGTGGTAGGCGGTTGTATGATGATATGGATTTTCCCCTCTAGAGGTTGATCACTAAAATACCTACTAAACGGAAAATGAGGTTCCATTTTATCTCCTCCAAGTTTTTGTACAATATCATCTTCAGTAAAAACATCATCAACTTCTTCGACATCAACATGCCAAAGATTCAGTTTGGAAGCGTCGTCAGTAAGGCCTTTAAGAATATTATTTTCCCGTTCCCAGATATACTTCTTGATGATATCGATAGTTAACGATTTTGTGAAGAATTTCTCTTTTTTAATAGAAACTTTGTCGTCTAAAGGGATTGAGAAAATAGTTCCAGTACCTAGGACGAAACAATTAATAACATTTTCATTTTGTATCTGCAAACGCGAAAACGTGTGTTAAAAACAAGGGTCAAAAAAATCAATCTTTCAGTAAATATCAAATAAAGAACTTTCTGTATATTTTGTATACTTTTCAGGTGGGAAAATTTTCTCGATTTCAGATGAACCGCTTGATTGATTCATATCGTATTTATATTATATCGGCAAAAGCCGGTTGATATATAATGATGAAGGATGATGATGAAGGGTGATTGAGAAAAATTTTATCAGGGGTTGCGTTTTTGTGTGGTATAATGGTTATCTTGGTGAAACTTAGGTGGGTCGCTGAATCGGTTATCTTCGTTAATTACGTAATTCCGACTAAGGTTCACTATAAGTGACGCTGTTCGAAAAAATTTATCAGCCCCAAAATGTTTGGTAAAGCACAAAAATATATTCTACGATATGGGTGGAATTTTCGTGCGCAAACTTGATAATAATTAATGATGAATTTGCACAGGTAGATGTTAACACAAGAATTAAAATTTGAAATTTTAAAGAAGTTTAAGGAGGAATTTGTGGGGACACAAATTTGTCTTGCGGGGAAAGGTTTGTAGTGCCAAATTCATGCGAAAGCTAGTTTAGGGGCAAATGGGTTATTTTGGGATAGAATTATTTCTATGATATTTTATTATATCGGTATGAGGGATTTATATGAAGGTGATAAAGATTATCATTATTTAATCTAATGGACAACTTCAAAATGGGACAAATTCCTAGTCCTGACCCTCATTTGCGCTTTAAACTTTATGGTGAACTAAGGTCATTCTTTTTAAAAAACGTTATACATTACCAAATTTACAATAAAATATCGGGAGATTGTACTCGGAAAAATCAGGCTATTTATAAAAAGAATTTGGTGTAACATGGGACCAATGGTTGTGAGACAAAGGAACTGTTATACAATTGCGAGCCAGAGCTTGCAAACAATTTATTTTTTTTTGTACAGATTTCTGTGGACCCTACTATTACGGAACGCAAACAGCATAAATTTTCGGTCGGGACTTTACTAAAGTTAATGCTTTGAACTGTTGATTTATTTTCTGACATTGCATATCTCGTATAACTGACGAACGTTTTTTTGTCTATAATATCGGTTATTAGGGCAAATGAAACCGGATCATAGAGTTAGTGTTGGGATAATGTATAATCGCGTTGTTATTTTAACATGTATACGATGCTTTTTGCGTAATTCTGGATGAATAGAATTATAGCCGAAAAATAAGTTGAAATCTCAAAAGCATATCCAATTGATTTGGAATGAATACATAAGATCCTCATAATACCAAGAATACCTTATCTAGAGCAATCCCATTCTTTTCACAGAGTTCCTTTTTGATCTGATCACGCGTCAACTGCTTTTCAAATTCTTCCAGATCTTTATGAAAGTGTTTTACATGTACTCATGTTGTTTTCCCTGTACCTCTATAGCAAATTCATACTGTGGATAGAATTTTAGTCCTTGAGGATGTTCAGGAAATCTGGTCGGCGGACGCTGGAAGGTGGGCCAAAAATGTTAGTTATGACATGTTTTGGCATGCTTATACCATTAAAACTGGCGAACCATTTATGACCTTTGTTACACATCCATTGCATTGGAACACAGAGTTTATATATTCTGTAGAAAGGCACATACCACCTCTACTGTGAGCAATTTCCTTGACTTCTGAAAGACCACAAGGAAAATTACCAACACATTGTGAACACCATCTTCCCATATTTTTTATTCGATAAAGGGTTGTAGACCATTCATGACTTTTGCCACATTTCCAAAGCATTGGAGTAGTCAAATTAACATATTCTATTAAAAGACATTTACCACCCCACTCTTGTGCAATATTTTTTGCAAATTCTATAATATTTCGTAGTTTACGGACTGAGATATATTTTTGTCTTATATAACATGTTTTCTGGTTAGTGTACGGCACCTTTGATCGACATCAAATTTCTTCAAGAACATCCTTTGCTGAAGCCTCCCATTTATGGCCATTTTTACACTGCCATTCAAGAGGATTCCGTCTATTAATATACTCACTTGCAAGGCAAAAACCCCTTTTTTCTCTGCAAACTCCTTCATATCTTCAATCGTTCGGGTATGACGATTTTCAACTGCACACCACGGGCACCATGTTTTGCTATTTTTCACACAGTTGAGGGTTGCGGACCATAAATGATCTTTAGCACATTTCCAAAGCATTGGAGCCTTGCTATTGACATATTTTTCGGAAAGGCATTCACCTTCTCTATTACACGCTAATTCTTTAGCAATATCTAAAGATAATTTCGCCATTAATATTTTATACCATTTTTTTCAAAAGCAGCCAGCTCCTTTATCATGCAAAAATATAATAAAGATGCTTTACTTTAATTTTTAAGTGTGCGTGTTTTCGTGTGTTTGATCGCATAAAATTTTATACCTTAACTGATTTATTTCACATGATGAATTTCAGCCAGGGGCCCCGGTTGAAATATTGCCAAGAAATTTTTATTACAGCTGATTTCAAAAAGGTCAGGACACTTAGCAAATTTTAAAAACTTGGTAAAGCTCAAAATAAGATAAAATTATACCACTATTCTCAGAACAGTATTCCAAATTTAGCGTTTAATTTTTATTTTATATCAAGCTTTACCAAATATTTCCGAGTTCTTTAAAATTTGCTAAGTGTCCTGAGTCCTGACCTTTTTGAAATCAGCTGTAATACAGATAAATACAATGATTTGGGACGCATCCCATTACACAGGTAATAGAAGTGAAATGAAATGAACGAGTATGAGTAAATAAATCCAAATGTTCAGGACTTTGCCCGTAATACATGATTAGGGCGAATATTGTTTGCTGAATCCTATCATAAGACCTACTGCCTATCCTTTCCTACGGTTGGTCTACTGTATCTGATTTTTCCGTAAGATTGCCCAATTTTCTATGCTTTTATATTACCCCTTTCTTCACTTCGAGAATCTGAATCCAGCTTCTGTGCTTCTTTCAACAACCAAACAATGTGACTGAGAACTTCTCTAACCATGTTTTCCATATTCACATTGTTATATACAATGACCACCGGTTGCGATAGTTTGAAGCTTGGCCTATCTTGATCATCCATCGTACATTCCATGAAATAGAATTTTTCGGCATCAGACTATTCCAAAAATTCTTCTGAACGTCTGATCCTCCTCCATTTCATTGGCCTTGTGCTTATGATTTGATAAGGATGACTCGAGCTGGACTGCGCATTGAGCAACACTTTTCACAAAATTATCTTTTTTTACCTCCGTGACTCCAACCATTTTTGCTGTTTGGCGTAAGCCAATCGTGAAATCGAGAGGTCCATGCCCATTTGGGGAAGATCTCAAACTTTTCTTTGAAATTGTTTGCTCCAGCAAACAGGTATGAATATGATTTCGTGGCTTCGATCGAAAGTAAGCTGATGGAGTATTGCCATGAGTCCTTCTAACGATTCCTGTGTTGGCTTGACATTACTGCACAAAAAAACTGGAAAGACTTCCATTGTTGCCCTATAAAAAAAAGTATGTACTTAAAATGTACTTATATACTTTAAAATATACTTAAACCATACTTAAAATTACAAAATGTACTTAAATTATACTTAAAATTGCAATTTAAAATATATTTTAAATATAAAAATTTACACTTAAAATAAACTTAAAATTGCAATTTTTAAGTATATTTTAAATTTTTAAGTGTATTATAAGCATATTTTAAATATATTTAAAATTTAAGTATATTTTTAGTATATTTTAATGAAATTTTTTTCATAGGGTTGGTTCCTCCGCCTCCACACCAAGACCGTAAAGCTGACACTTTTAGAATGACCAATCCGAGAAAGCTTGTGAGGGGGTCTCTACTGTATGATTACGGTAAACTTGGAAATGCCCTTTGAATGGGTAATAGGACCGGATTAAACTGATGAAAAATCCGGAATTGATTTGAAAACATTAAAATTCAGAGTTAATTCTGGTCGGCACTATAGCATAACTCTGGCCGGCCATGCCCTAACTGAGAAATCGGTCGGTATTTCACGTGATTATATCCGGCATTATGGCATTTAACTAGGTGTCAAATAACGTGTGACGAATAGATCTTCCCAAGCCTCAACATCTCCATAAAATTTCCATTACCCAATTTGCCACCCGCGGCACGCTCATTTTTCATAATCTGAGAACTTTGGAGAGAAATCATATTTGTCACCCCTTATTTCGTGATACGACTGGACTTCGATTTTTCATAATTTATTACAAGTAATTTTCAAATAATTTTTTGAATTATAATTCTTTTTCGAATTATAACATTTTTTTTAATGTGAAGTATTTAGTATTCGTTTAATATGTCATTCATAGTCATTCATAGTTTGTTATTAAGTGAAACATTTGTGAATTTGAAATTGAGTAATTATTATAATATGCCATATTATTGATACACTAATTTAATTAAAAATTTATGTCTCATATGATACTAAATATGGCATACCTTCCGAAAGTAATAATAATAGAACAATCTAAAAGTGATAAACAAATGCGCGGGCAGCTCCTGCTTGTATACAGAGGGATTTGTATGAAAATATCAAAATTATACTTATAATTACATGTTCTCTTAAAGTAAAATATTTTTGCGATATTTAATAATATATTGACCGAATTTCGGTTTTAATTAAGTATATTATTTCATTTGTGAATAATTTGCATAGCATTATTAAAATAGTAGTGAAATAATGGCAGAAAAATGTATTAAATATAGTAACATATTTATTTCGAAACTCAAATAAATTCAATCAATATGTTTGATGAGATGTAAATTATCAACAAGATTCTTTGTTTTCAAGAATTTACAACAATAGGTTATTAAATTCATTGCTTTTAATTTTTTCTTATTTTAGCATCAATAAATAATTCACAAATAAACATAACGGATTATTAACATAATAAAAGATTATAATCAACCGTTTAACAAATTTTTTTTTGTTTGTAAACAGGTTAGGCAGCTGATTATAAAATTCTTTGTTAATCTGTTTTTCCCCGAAATTGAAAATATAAATATTGACAATTCATATGATTCGTGATATAACTTTAATAGTAATGATCATCAAATCGCAAGGGAAAAGAGCGAATTTCGAGATATTATTATCAGTTAGAGATAATCAATTTAAGCGGCCAATTAATCAGTCAAAAAATTGAAACGTGAAGTAAAAAAGATTTGTTATTTGAAGAACATGTGATCATTGCAATTTTTATTCCTACTTAGATGTTTTACCCGATTCGGATTATCACACGTTGATTAATTAACTTAAATTCATAAAACAATTGATAAGAATGGAATTTTCTTTTTATGTTTCACTTTATTGATATAACTAGAATTTAAAAGAGCTTTATCCCAAACGCAGGAGTTTGCAATACTTTGAAATGTTTCATCTTTTTTTGGAAAAAATTAATTTTGATAATTTGACTTTAATATGATGTTTATACATAAATTATTGCAAAAGTAAAGCACCTTTAAAATACTGTTCCATATATTTATCCATGAATTATATTATAACCTCTTGCTTAGAATCTGCCGCTCATGCAACAGATTTCACGGGATAAAACATAAATATTTGGGCAAAGTTTTACAAGGTGCAAGAACAAAATTCAAAATTGCGTTTAAAGGTTAAAAAGAACCTATCACTTCTTTAGCTCAAAAATTACGTATTTCTGGTACGCCCGTAACTGGAATATCCATTCTTTTTATAGTAAAATATTTAAATATGATTGCATAATATTATTCAAGGCCAGGGATCTTCTTACAGTAAGTATTACAAGGAAACACATTAAAAAAAATAGCCCTGAGTCAGTGATAACTTTCAGCGCCAAGGATGTGCCAAGCAGGATGTGAATATCTTTTTCTTGCAGCTTAATAAGAAAATCCCAAGAACATTTTATGAACAATAAATTCTGTAAATTTCTCATTGTTATCTACGAATATTTTCAGTTGTAGAAATTAAAAGATTCGTCATTTAAAAAATCAGATTAAAAAAAATTTCAGATAGTTTCATAGTTTCATTTATTTTTTTGAAATATTATATAACGAATATACACGTATGTGGTTGTGGTTTTTTTAGACGAAAGATACATTTTTATCGGGTTTTATATTAAATAATTTAATTCTTGAAGAATCCGGTTACTATGAAATTTTTGTTTTAAATACAGTATATTCAGCAAGTATTCAAAATACATATATCGAAACATGATAGTGTATAATTCTACAATATGAACATAAAAAAGTGTGCTATATTTAGTAATTAATAATTCAATGATCGTCATACGAATGTAAATTATTGCTTTGAAACCACAATCTCACACATGAATATGCATTAAAGAAGACCCTTGCCGATTACATAGAAGCATTAATAATACTGCATTAATGCATCAATAGTGCACAATATCATCAATCCTGTAACATTACAAATAAAAAAAAAAAATTATTTATAGGTAATGATTTGCTTTCTAGAATCATGCAAAATAATGCGTATGTGATATCCACATGATCAGTCTTTAAAAATAACTTTTTCGTAATCTACATTTATTTTTCCGATTTTCATAAAAAATTATGTACCACAAATAAAAATATTGCAGCGGGTTCCCCGTCCAAGAAATTACAAATAACAATCTTACTATATAAGGTTATGAAAATTTCTAGCATGCTTATTCTAGAATTCTTCTAGAAACCAATCGATTATAAAGAATAGTAGTACAAACGTTTGTGCAAAAAATTGGGTGCGGACAAATTATTAAATTATTATTATTATTTTTTTACAAACAAAATTTAACTAAAAACAGTCAAGTGAGAAACAATGCGAGTTTATCCGCCTAAAAATAATTATTACACATACAGTTATGCCATTCTAAAAAAAAAAAAAAGTTCTCTTTATTTATCCTAAAAAATTGTCTCCTTAACATTGACTCGCTAGAATGTTAATTAAACTTGTCACAATTTATTTTTTATTTTATCATTATTTTTATTATTGTTGTTTTTTTTTTGTTTATTTGTTTCAATTTTCAGGCCCTCAAAAAAATAATATTTGTTTAGATATTTCCGAGCCCAAATTAGAAATAAACAAAGTTATAATAAAAGAATTCTTATGAAATTTTCAAACTTTATTAATCTTACGTATTAAAAACGTATTATCTGCGATTTTCCGCAGCAAATTAAAAAAATTCCTTTTTACTGTGCTTTTTTTTTCTTGCCTTGTTTGATATAAAAGGATAAGATTCTTGTTCCCTTTAACACTTTAAATCTAGCGGGCTTACCCGCTAAAAAAATATTGTAACTGTTCAACTTGAGCAAAATATCTAAGCCACATTACTATACACTGCATATTATTTCAGGAGTTTGTGGGATCATCATCATCTTTCCATATAAGCCACATACTGTACAAACACGTATCGATTTGTTTCAGATATTACTAAAAGATTTTTTTTTTTGAGTCATAAATTAACATTAAGCATAAATATTTATTTCCTCATTTGAACGACGTTCCTTATTATATTTCGTTCGGATTTTGTAATCCGCTCCATAGTCGATCTTAATGAAATGATTCCGATTCTCCGATGTTTATAATATTTCGGTATGAAAATTTGCGGTATTATATTTCCCGATAATCAATCTATTACTCCGATCTAAAAAATTAATCGCATATATAATATGCGAACGTTTATTCATCTTAAAAGGGATTAAAGAAAATATGCTCTTTTCCGAAATAGTAAACTCTTTATATATTGTATTATCTTTCGAAGTTCAGGTTTTAGAAGAACAATATACGGGATAATATAATCGAATTGCCGCAATATTTACTTTATCTTTAAATCTATCCTTCTGTATTAGGTAAATTTTTTATCAATAATTTCCCTAAACTATTTAAGGTTCATTATTTCATGATGAGTAAGATTTATTATTATTATTATTATTCATACTCCAATTAAATCCTCTTGATGTTTGTTTTTTTTTTGTGAACCAAAACATTAAATGAAAAAAGAAGAGTACTTTAACCCTGTTTAAATTCTTTTTTCCTTCTTAAAAATGTAAATAGGTAAATTATTTCCGAAAATTTATAAGATCAAAGAGAACAAAAAAAGATTGGATCTTCTATATATTTTTTTTGTTAATTAAAAATAATCAACGCGAAGCAAAAAAAAAGCTGCGCTACCCTGCAGCTTTTTTTTGTTTGCCTGATTTGATAGATCAAAAAAAAAAGATTAACCAATAAATTTTCATTTTAAAAGAATTTCAACAATACTAAAGTGAAGAATTTTTTATTTAAAAAAAGGCTAATCGATTCACATATAATTTATTAGGTAATCGAAAAAAAAATTTTTTTTTGATCAAGTTGATTAGGTTTCATGTGTCTTATTCTTACTTCATTCATTTTCATTCATTTATTTATTTTTATTTAATTTATATTATATTTTTTTTTATTCATTATGCATTGTAAACTTTCGGGAAACCCGAAAATACATGCACTATGAAATAAAAAAAAAAATCAAACCAGAAAAAAAAAATCTTTCAACTAATCGCAACTGAACGCCGATTATATTACATTCTTATATGGAAATATAAAGTTCCACCATTGTAGAACAAGTAAAACGAATAGAATCGTTCGTGTTATCAAAAAAAAAAAATACCTAACAGCAAAAATATATTATTCGTGAAATCGCGTGATATATTCATATATACTCACATAAAATATAAATTGTATATTAAAACAGCGAAAAAAATTTATTTTACAAGAAATTATTGTAAGGGATTTAGTTAATAAATTATTTATCTTATTTATTTAATATTCTTCATTACTAAATGAATTATTTTTATCTTTTACTTTTTTTTTTATTTATGTTCTGTGTAACTGTTTGTTTTGAAACAAGAAAGTTCAATTTATAATTGATACTATCTTTGATAAGAAATCCGAATATAATCATATAATCATAGAATTTTACTTAACTTATTATTACTACCATTATTTTTTTTTTTTATGTAAAAATTTTATATTGTGTTTATAATTCTTAGAATGTGAGAAGGAATATAAAAAAAAAATATACATATATATAAATACTGAAAAATTATGATCGTCGGTATAAAAAAAAGTTTTTATTGGTTTTCGAATATTACAATATTACCAAAAATTTATTGATATGCACACCCGTGTATTTGTTTTTCTTTCTTTTGATTATACATTATATTTTTACAGCCTTAGTTTGCATAAAATTTAATATAAATAAGATATATAAATAATTGGTATCACGTGACCATGTTTGAGTTTTCTGAATTTACCGCGCAGCGCAAGATTTATCGAAAGATTAAAGAAATTTTTTTTTTTGCCGAATTCAACGATTTCAATCATCGCCGAGTTACCATATTTGATGATTGTAGTAATTATTTTGGTTGTAGTGGTGTGTATATACAACTCGGAAAGGTATACTGTACATAAGGCGATTAGAATGAGTGGAATATTAATTTTCAATTATTCCAAACCCAGTTTTTTTCATCAATTTGTTGTTGTGTATAATCATTTGTAGGGGATAATACACCATATGAATGTTCGATTTCATTCAATGGATGAAGAGATGGAGATGGTTGCAAACTATTAAAAGTAGGTGTGGTGCAATTTTCGGCTGGAAATAAAGGTGATGACGTTGTTGATTGGAAACATAAAAAATTTGTTCCTTCGTTAGTTAAATGTCGAAAATAATCAATTTCATCATCAATAATTGGTGTGTTATTATGAGACGAATTTGAATCGATGTACGGCATTAAATTTGGCATAAAATGATTATTAAAAGTAATTGAATCATCACTTCTTTGATTTCTTGACCACGTAAATTCATTTGGAGACACGGATAGTGAAATTCCACCTTCTTGATAATCTTTCTGTCGATTATTATCATGATTCTTCAAATGTGCACGAGGGATACGTTGAGAAGGTACGATTGGTGATGATTTTATTTTATTATTATTAGTTGTTTGCACAATAAAAGGATCATTAATAGAATTATAAATACTTTCAAGAGAAATTCCAAGATAATCGTTGTTATAATTATCAAATTCAGGTGGAATGGGGGAGAGAGATTTTGTAAAATGTAATGGTGACGGATCGTATAAAGGAATAATTTCAGAACTAAGAGTTGGTATCATAGAGTGGATCGATGATTCATTATCACAAGTGTTTCCTGTGTCGTTGCACCTGTCAACGAAATTTTGAATCTCTTTCCACATTAGCGATCTAACTTCTACTTGATCGCTCTCAAGAAATTGGATTCTTCCATAAAATGCATAAAGATATTCATCATTGATTGTGGAATAACTCATTATCTTTTCAATCAAAGACCATAATTTACGTAAAAGGGCTACTTGTTCTGTTGTAGTTTTTTCGTCAAAAAAAATGCGAAAGAAAAGTTGTTTTGTAATTTCTTTTATATTAGGATAATAATGAACATTATGAGCCAAAAGTTCAGTTACATCAGATAAATTTTCTTCAACTTTAATTATACGATCATTTATATCCTTTATTGGATCTTTTTTGGTTGCTGCTTTCTTTGACTTTTTTGTCTCTTTAATTTTTATTTTATGAGTATCCTCAACCTGAGATTGAACAACTTTCACTCTTTTCCTTCCCGGCTCAGGATAACTACATTCTACTTTATGATGGCGACAATATTTGCAAGATTCTTTTGTGGAATAATTTCCATCACACTTTTTCTTATCACGTCTACAACGATAACAGGCATTTACATTAATCCTTCCTCTCTTCTTTGCTGTTTTCTTCACGGTTTTAATTTTATCGGGCTGAGATTGCTGATTACCATTACAAGAATGTTCATTATCGGACAATTCTTCAATTACGCGTTTTCCCTGACTCATGATTGATATAAGATAGATAAGGTCTATGATTACAATGAATTAAATAATTAGACTCTTTGTTCTGAAAAAGGACAAAAGAAAAAGGGGAAGTTTTTTTTAATAGAATTTTTTTTAAAAAAAAAAATAATAAAAAATAAAAAAGATAATATAAAAAAAGATGGTGTATAATAAAAAAAAAATAAAATAAAATATAATAAAATAAAAAAAAAAATAAAAAAGATGATGTGATTAAAAATGTATGAAAAACTCTTTTTATATTTAATTTCCCTATGTAACAAATTTTTTTCTCTGTGTAAAAATTATTTTTTATGGCTTAACACAAAATTAATGCGCTTTTTATAAATAAAGTGGCGTGTGGGTTGTGTGTGTTGTGTGTGTTGTGGTTATTTTATATTTTTAAATTATGGCGCATTTATTTGATAGACATATTTATAAAAAAATGTTTGTTATTCAATACAAACCCTATGACCATTTTTTCATAACTCATAACCGAAAATTAAAGATCGTCGAATAACTCCGACATTGTTACACAAAAATGTTGTGGCACGTTTGTTACTATTAAAATGTAGAATATAAGTAATATAAGTGGATTTATATTTGACCAAAATACCGAAAAATAAAGTATTTGATTATGTAATCAAAATTAATTGTCCTTTAAAACCATTCTCGGGATGATTAAATTTACAAACAATTATAATAATAAACATTATTTTATTACAAAATTAACTTGCACTTTTATGATAAGTCCTTTTTATGTTGTGCCTTCATCTCGAATATTCTAGATAGATTATAGTTTCTAATTTAAGGTTTCTTTCTTATTCTATGAAACATTTATTTCTACCTCATGTATAAAAAAGAAATTTGTGTTCAAAAATGGAATTAAAAAGGCAATGGCTTGGAACAAATGATAATGAGAGCGGATCTTCCATGATAGCAAATCTTTTTACCACCATGTCCACATAATATTTTATATTTAGCCTGAAGCAAAGAGAGATGAAACTTTTTGTTCGTCCTTATAAATAAAAGAAATTATTTTTGTTTCGATTTTCTTTGTTTTTTTTTTGAATTTTGAATTCAAGAATCCAAATAAGTATAAATTAACCCCGACCATGTTTCAAAATAGAAGCAGTTTAATTAATTATATATAATTGAGGTTAGAAGATCATGCACAAAAATAAATTTATTCTCATTTATTCTTTCCACTATTTATAAATCGACGGAGATTCAAAAATAATATTAATGTGTTCGTTAGGAAATATTATAAATATATTATAATATTAATCTTTAAAAAGTAATTGATTTCCATAAAAACGTATTTTGGTACATATTTTCTTTTTTTTACGTATTAAAATAAATTAATTATATAATTTAATAAATTCAATAATTTTATTTTATTTTTTTTTTTAATTCAAATAATTCTATAATTCTATAATTCTATAATTTTGTAATTTAATAATTCAGTCTTTTATTATTTGATAATTCTATAATATTATATTTTATTATAATTAATTCAATAAAT
Organism: Rhizophagus sp. LPA8_4_AMF; assembly: GCA_021464525.1. Classification (NCBI taxonomy): domain Eukaryota; kingdom Fungi; phylum Glomeromycota; class Glomeromycetes; order Glomerales; family Glomeraceae; genus Rhizophagus; species Rhizophagus sp. LPA8_4_AMF. The sequence goes on along the minus strand of JADRCO010000295.1, from coordinate 17,254 downwards.
AAATTTATAATAAAAATAATTTTGTAATTTATAATTTATAATGCATTTTAAACTTCTTTTAAATGCTAAACTTTTTATGGAGCTTTTTACGCATATCAAATTTTTTTTTTTTTTTTACAGTTTGTGCCAATAAAAATGTGGTGGCTGGTATAGGTTAAAAAATTGTTTATTTTCATTTTTGGTAAAAATAAAATATATGCCCAATATGCCGGTAATCGAAATTGTTGTGATCTCCATTCATTATATACAATTCGCCAAGCTTACTACATACAATTGCCAAGTTCAAAACCTAACACCTATCATTATTTATCGGCATATCTTCTCCGTCTACTCATTCTTAGTTTGATTGTTTCTTTGTGTCGACTTTCATCTAATCTTGATTAATTATAATTGCTAATAACAATATTTTAATAATGTAAAATCACTATTAAAGTAGTTATTATCTTCATATGTCAATTCATACACTGAAAGTACATGCAAAATATTACGTATCATACATAATATGTAAATCCTTATATATTTAAAGTCACGTCCTGCTTGTAGTATATCCAATGGATTTTCTGTGTATTTGTATATTTTTAAGTATTCAAAATTCATTTCGGCCAAAATACCGGCCCGAGTTGTATTTAATCGTTATTTATATTTTTATGTTTCCATTAATTTTAGTAAACGTTAAACTGGTGAGAAATTTGTAATACCGAAATGTAACACACATTACGTGTAACACAAAATCTTTGGGCGACATTTAACGAACATTCCCCAGTGAAAATATTTTTCACTTGGTATTTTGTCGACTCCTTGAACAACAATAGGATGAATAAAAACTTATTATCTTAAATAAATTTAAAAGTTTTGGCGCTATCGATATATTTAGCAAACGTGGAATTATGATTATTAATTAAAAAGCGATGATACATAAAAAATATTGGCAAATTCCACAAAAAAAAAAAAAAAAAAAAATTAATAAAAATAAGCTATTAAGACGATTTTATTCGAGAATTTTGGAATTAGTAATTATCTTTTATTATTATGTAACACCACATAACAATCTTTGTAGTACAATATTATTACTCGTGTTAATCCTTTACCCGGTTCCAATCCGATTAATTGGTGATTTAAAGAAAATAAACCATTTAGCGAGTCTCATGGTGATATATACGAGATTTATTTGAACAGATGAATTAATAAATTTTATTTCGAACAGAATATGAACAAAATTCGCATAGGATAAAACTTCTTGATTGCGAGAGATTTGATGAGTTAGGAGTTACGGAGGAAAAAGACTAATGTTAAATAATAATTTTAAATCGAGGAAATATTATCTTTGTTACCTTAATTTATTAATGAAGCCATTGATTGGACAAACAAACTTGTTTAATGAATGAAAAATTATTGAAATAAATTACATTTTATTAAGGAAGGAATTAAAGGTAGATCGAATATGATAGTCTCAAATGATATGATTATTAAGTTATTAACCGCCGGTGACAGATCTTATTTCACTGGCAGCTTATACCCATAGTGATATTCAACAGCAACAAATTGGTAACTCTGTGAATTAGTTGAAGCATTTCGTAAACAACTTTTGGGGGTTTTTTTTTGTTCTATTCGTTCCTTCTTTTTTACGACATTATATTCCATTTTTTAAAGAATAAGGCAGGCGACTTAATTCAAAATATGAATTTATTAATAAAAGAATGGATGAAATTATTGAGAGATGTAGACAAGAAATTGAAAATACACCATTGGATAACCTTTATTACCACTAATATACCTCGTAATTTTAATTTACTGAACTTTTGGTAAAGAAGCTTTAACTAACGCTGAAATTCGATGGTATTATGCTTGACGGATTTCTTGATGGAACTGATACAGTGAGTAGATTTTATTCAAAAGAATGCTGAACTTAAAATTATGCTTTACTTTTATTTTCAAATATAGACCGCGAACAACGCTTTCATTCATTATTTATCATCTTGCACATAATAAATCAGATGAAAAAAAGAAAGTGTTAGAAGAAATTGACCAAATATTCCAAGATGATAAAATACGCTCAATCACTTTTCATAACTTAAAATATTGTGAAACAATTGTAAAGAAGTATCTCGTTATAAATTCATTTCACTCAAATTTTATTGGTAAACTTGAAGAAGTAGCAGGATATCAATGATCAGCCGGTACAACGTTCCGAATCGATGAATATTATTGGGAAGAACAATCCTGATAGATGAATAATTTGAAGGTTTTGAATCAAAAAATCATTCTTTTATCATATTTGGTGGAAAGTTAGCTAGTTTGTTTGATGGCTTTATTGTTTAGGAAACATGAAATTGGTTTAATAGATATGAAAGATCCTTTAAGAACCGAATCTTCTGCCATAACTGTTTGTAACGAATCGTTAGTTAAAATCAAATTAATAAATTAATATTTTTCTTATTTGTATTTTTTTTTAAAAAAAATAAATAAAACTTCAATTATAATTAGTAATACCATATACAAGCATATTAACACAATATAAGTGGTCTAACATAAAATAAGGATATTTTGCAATGTTGACGTCGTTCATACAGAGTTCGAACTTAAACTCGTTGAAAATCTCTGGACAGAAATGAAAGTCGTCGCACTACACTACCATCTAATATTTCAAGTACTGTATTATTTGAAAAATATGTCAAAGTTCCAACGATAATTGGATATAATTGCTAGTTGCCACGGAGGTAAAAGATTCTATAAATAAAGATAAACTAATATTATGGAGGTGGATGTTGAATGATTGGGCTGTCATTGTGGCACATGACAACAATCATTCAATATCTACCGTAATATAGAGTTGGCTTACGTGATCATGATAAATTAATCATGTTAATCATGTTACAATTGTTACTGCCGATGATCGAACTTATAATGAAATTAAATACCAGTTTTTGTAATTTCGGCCGGAATTATAATCTTGGCCAGCACTAAAGCAGTAACCGAGTACTAAGTTTTCTTGCACAAATCCTGACTTTAAAAGCTTGAATTGTGACTGAGATAAAATATTCCATATTCCTTATTAGCTATATTTTTCATACAATATTATTAGATGAATAGTTAGTTCTGCGTTACAAGTCTATTATAACTATTTTAATAATTTATTTTAATCATGCATAACGTGCATCATCTTGGAAAATCCGCAGTAAATGTTAATATAGTACTCTACAAAAAAATATAATCACCAATTCCAAAATTCTCAAATGGTTTCAAATCATCTTAGTGTTATTAGTTTTTATTTTTTATCTTTTTCTTTTAACTAGTCTGGAATAATAATTTTAGACATATTTATATTATTTCGGTCTATGTGGCACAGTATTACTATAAATATTTTACTCGTGTTAATCCTTTACTCGGTCCTTTCTCATTTCCGTTTATTGGTAATTTGCCTCAATTCTACTAGTGTTTTAAAGGGGATTTCAATGTATTTTACAGGTATAATTATGAGAAATATGGTGATATATACGAGATTCATTTGAATAGACGATTCATAATTTTATGTCGAGCGGAATATATTGAAAAACTTTTAACACCTTCGACAAAAAATTCACATGTGATAAGATTTTCTTCCAACAATAAGGGATTAGAAGAATTAGGAGTTAGCGGGAAAGGAATATTAATAAATAATAATTTTAAATCGTGGAAATAAAATCGTCAATTTTTACAAGCTATTTTGTCACCGAAATTTAATAATGAAGCTATTGATTGGACAAACAAACTTTTCAACGAGCTAAAGGTTATTGAAATAAGTTATTTCTTAAAGAAATTATCAAAGAAAATAAAAATAAAGTGAATTTTGCTGCATGGTTTAATCAATATACTAATGATATGATTATTAAACTATCTATTAACTGGAGAAAGACCTTATACAATGGCAGCTTATTTTGATACTCTCAGTGATGAAAAATCTGATCACCCACCAGCAATAGTCAATGATTCTGTAAAATTAGTTCAAGCAATTCGTAAACATCTTCTAGAATTTACATTGTTTTACTCTGTTTCTCCTTTCTCACGACATTATGTTCCATTTTTTAAGAATAAAGCAGATGATTTACTTCAAAATATGAAATTTATTAACTTAATAAAATTATTAAGAAGCGTATGCAAGAAATTGAAAATACACCATTAAATAATCCTTTACCAAATGATATGTTAACATCGGTAATTACTGCGAATACACCACGTGATGTTAATTATACCAAAACTGTTAGTGGTGAAGCTTTGGATAGACCTATGACTGATTCTGAAATTCGTGGTATTATTTATGATGGATTACTTGGTGGAAGTGATACAGTAAGTAAAATTTAGAAATAAACCTTGGCCTAAGGTTATATTAAAATTTTCATTTTTTTTTTCCTAATATATAGACTACAAGTGCGATTTCATTCATTATCTATTATATTGCACATAATCCGGACGTTAAAAAGAAAATGATAAAAAAATTAATAGAATATTTCAAGGTGATAAAATACGTCCAATCACTGAAAATGATTTTCAAAAGTTAAAATACTGTGAACTGTGAAGTAATTGTGAAGGAAGTCTCTCGCATTTTCCCAGTTTCAAATTCGTTTTCAAGATGTATTGAAAAACCTGATGAAATAGCAGGATATCAACGGCCAGCTGAGACGATGTTTCGAATCAATGCTGATGTTATTCATAAAAGTGAAGACTGTTGGGAGAATCCTACTGATAAATTTAACCCTGATAGGTGAATGGTTGAAGGTTTTGAGCCAATTAAACATTCATTACTCATATTTGGCAGTGGATTAAGGATTTGCCCAGTAAGAAATTTGACAATGATTGAACTTATTTGTTTGATGGCTTTATTATATAGAAATACGATATTGATTTAGTAGATATGAATTCTCCTTATAAAATTATTAGTGGCAGTGTAATTGTTTGTACTGAATTATTAGCTGAAATTAAACCAAGAGATTGACGTTTATAAATACTGAAATTATTTTTTCTAAAAAAAATTTTAGAATAAAATGTTAAAATAATACAATTATACAGTAGCTTCAGAAAGATGTAAAACTGAGTTTTCTCCACTTAAGTTAATGTGTTAATAAGAATTCCTCTTTTATATTTATAGTGCTTATAGAGTCTGCCATCTATATATAAATGAATTTTTTAACCCGAAGGTCAAAATTTGAGGGACAAAAAAAGCGTCGGAACAAAGAAGCATAGTGTTGACCAAAATTATAAATAGTTCCAGCCTGTACTATTATTAAGTGATCAAATTTCGGCTCAAAGTGTAAGCGATAATCTACACGGGATGTCCGTCCGTCCGTACAGCACGTGATTACGTACAACAATAAACCTTAAACAGCTTAATAACGGTTTCCGTTTACCCGAAAATGCCATTTTTTTGATGCCGAGACTAAAAGGATTTTGGTTAAATTACAAAAGTCATTCTATAGGATGGTAACTCAAACATATTATATTAATAATAAAATATCATTTGGGATTGTTTGATAACATATTGGCAGATTTAGAGAATTTAGTTATACTAACTATACTAAGTATCTTATTGATTATATGGTTAACTATTTTTGCATAACAATTTTGTAGCTCCAAAACAATATAAATATGTTACTTGATTATCAAAAAGATCAAAAAGATTCTAAAATCAAAAGAAAAAAAAGAAAACGACAAAATGGGTTTAAAATCGTTCGAAAATCTTGAAATTAGTGATTTTCTTTTATTTTTAAGTGCCATATTAACGATCTATGTGACACATTATTATTACAAATATTTTACTCGTGTCAATCCTTTGCCCGGCCCTTTCCCGTTTCCATTCGTTGGTAATATACCTCAATTTTATTTGCAGTCTAAAGGTGATTCCAAATTATTTTACGTGAATAATTACAAGAAATACGGTGAAATATATGAGGTTGATATGGGTGGACGAGAAATAGTTTTATCTAGAACAGAATATGTTGAAAAACTTTTAACCCCTTCGACAAGAAATTTACATATAGTAAGATTTCCTGACAGTAAAGGATTAGAAGAATTGGGGGTTCAAGGAAAAGGAATATTATTAAATGAAAATTTTAAATCGTGGAAATATAATCGTCAATTTTTTTCACAAGCTATTTTGTCACCAAAATTTACTAATGAAGCTATTGATTGGACAAACAGACTTTTCAATGAATTAGAAGGTTATTGGAATAAATTGTTACAAAAAAATCAAAATAAAATGGATTTTATTGCATGGTTTAATCAATACACAAATGATATGATTATTAAATTGTTAACTGGGGAAAGATCTTATTCAATGGCAGCTTATTTTGATACTCTCAGTGATGAAAAATCTGATCATCCATCAGCAATAGTCGAGGATTCTGTAAAACTAGTTCATGCACTTCGTAAACATCTTTTGGGTTTCGTAACGTTTGTATTCGTACCTCCTTTCTTACGACATTATGTTCCATTTTTTAAGAATCAAGCAGATGATTTACTTCAAAACGTAAAATTTATTAATGAAAGACTCGATGAAATTATTAAGAGACGTAGACAAGTGGTTGAAAATACACCATTGGATAAACCTTTAACAAATGATATGTTAACATCGTTAATTACTGCGAATACACCTCGTGATGCTAATTATACCAAAACTGTTGGTGGTGAAGCTTTGGATAGACCTATGACTGATTCTGAAATTCGTGGTGTCATTTTTGACGGATTCCTTGGTGGAACTGATACAGTAAGTAAATTTTAAGAAATGCTGAACCTTAGCCTGAATTACATTAAAATTTTATTTTTTATTTAGACTGCAAACTCGATTTCGTTCGTTATATACTATATTGCACATAATCCAGATGTGAAAAAGAAAATGTTAGAAGAAATTGATAGAATATTCCAAGGTGATACAACACGTCCAATCACTGAAAATGATTTTCAAAAGTTAAAATACTGTGAAGCAATTGCAAAGGAAGTCTCTCGCGTTTTCACAGTTGTACCTACGATTGTAAGATCGATCAATAAACCTGATGAAATAGCAGGATATAAATGGCCAGCCAGTACAATGTTTCGAATCAATGCCGACGCTATTCATTATAATAAAGACTATTGGGAAGATCCAGATAAATTTAATCCTGATAGATGGATGGTTGAAGGTTTCGATTCAAAGAAACTTTCATTTCTCATGTTCGGTGGAGGGTTAAGATTATGTCCAGGAAGAAAGCTAGCAATGATTGAATTAGTTTGTTTGATTGCTTTATTATATAGAAGATACGAAATTGATCTAGTAGATATGAATGCTCCTTTAAAAGTTGTATGTGGTGCTGTAACTGCTTGTATCGAATTATTAGTTGAAATTAAACCAAGAAATTGATTCTTATAATTATAAAGATACTTTAATAATTTTTTAAAATTTTACTATGTAATAAACATTTTATTATTTCTTTAAATGATACGTAAATTAAGTTCTTTAAAGCTTCAAGCAACATTCCACAGTAGTTTCGGGAAAGTGTAATACTACAATTTCCCTTAATGAACTACCCTTTATCGAATTACTATTTTGATACCGAAATTGACAAAGATAGCAAGTTTACTCGAAATTTATTATTATTTAGTTTGTTTTTATTGTATTTTATTTTATTTTATTTTTGTTTGGTAAATATTTGATTAATAAAATACAATCCTGATTTACCGATCATAAGTAATTATGCATACAGTAGTACTACAGTCAGACCTTCATATAATCACTCAATCGGTTCTGCCAAAAAATTAGTGATTGTATAGAGGTATGGCTATATAAAGGTCAAATTTACTAATAAAATGATATGTAGGTAAGTAGGTTAGCAAAAATGAGGTGCTTATAAAGAGGCGTTATTATATAGGATGTGATTATATGGAGGTTTGACTTGCATTGTAAAACTCAACACGTGCTTTAATATTACGAATAAATCAATTAAACTGTATATAGTATATTAAAAAGAATCTGGGACTAATATTATGTATATTTACTTGTTTTGTTATAATTGAAGAGAGATCATGAACTAATTTTAGTATGAGATTACTTAATAAGCATTTCTTTCAATGTTCTCGATTTTACGTTCTACGCTTGATTGACTTAAAGCTTACCCAATTTAGTTACACCCAACCATGAACGGCGATTTATTAGTTCTATTTTTATATCGTACACATTTTTGAAATATAACTAATTAAACTGAAAATTATTTTTTTGGTCAAAAAAACTAAAGAAAAGGTTTTAAATTATTAGAAAATTTTGAAATTAGTGATTTTCTTTTATTTTTAAGTACCACATTAACTATTTATGTGGCACATTATTATTACAATATTTTGCTCGTGTCAATCCTTTACCTGGGCCATTTTTCGTTGGTAATTTACCTCAATACTATTTGTGGTCTAAAGGAAATATCAAAGAATTTTATGGATGTAATTACAAGAAATATGGTGATATGTACGAGGTTCATTTGAATAGACGAACTATAGTTTTATCTAAAATAGAGTATATTGAAAAACTTTTAGCGCCTTCGACAAAAAATTCACATGTGATGAGATTTCCTGATAGTGAGGGATTAAGAGAATTGGGAATTGAAGGAAAAGGAATATCGTTAAATCAAGATCTTAAATCATGGAAATGTAATCGCCAGTTTTTCTCATAAGCTATTTTGTCACCGAAATTTACTAATGAACTATTGATTGGACAAACCGACTTTTTGACGAGCTGGAAGGTTATTAGAATAAGTTATTTCTTAAAGTAGAAATTATCAAAGAAAATAAAAATAAATTGGATTTACTGCATGGTTTAATCAATACACAAACGATATGATTATTAAATTGTTACCTGGGGAAAGGTCTTATTCAATGACAGCTTATTTTGATACTCTCAGTGATGAAAAATCTGATCATCCATCAGCAATAGTCGATGATTCTGTAAAATTGGTTCAAGCACTTCGTAAACATCTTTTGGGTTTTATAACGTTTGTGTACGTACTCCTTTCTTACGACATCATATTCCATTTTTTAAGAATAAAGCAGATGATTTACTTTTAAATTTAAGATTTAATAATAAAAGACTGGATGAAATTATTAAGAGACGTAGAGAGACGTAGACAAGCAATTGAAAATACACCATTGGATAAACCTTTAACAAATGATATGTTGACATCGTTAATTACTGCAAATACAACTCGTGATGTTAATCATACCAAAACTGTTGGTGGTGAAGCTTTGAACGGACCTATGACTGATCCTGAAATTCGTGGTATTATTTTTGATGGATTTCTTGGTGGAGCTGATACACTAAGTAAATTTAAAAGAAATGCTGAATCTTAGCCTGAAATTACACTAAATTTTCATTTTTTTATTTACAATCTCGTTCGTTATATATTATCTTGCACATAATCCGGACGTGAAAAAGAAAATGATAGAAGAAATTGATAGATTATTCCAAGGTGATAAAACACGCCCAATCACTGAAAATAATTTTCAAAAATTAAAATACTGCGAAGCAATTGTAAAAGAAGTCTCTCGTGTTTTCACAGTTCTACCTTCGTTTACAAGATGTATTAATAAACCTGATGAAATAGCAGGATATAAATGGCCAGCCGGACAATGTTTCGAATCAATGCTGATGCTATTCATTATAATGATTATTGGGAAGAACCTGATAAATTTAATCCTGATAGATGGACGGCTGATGGTTTCGAGTCAAAGAAACTTTCATTTCTCATGTTCGGTGGAGGATTAAGATTATGTCCAGGAAGAAAGTTGGCAATGATCAAATTAGTTTGTTTGATTGCTCTATTATATAGAAAATATGAAATTGATCTAGTAGATATGAATGCTCCTTTAAAAGTTATAAGTGGCGGTATAATTGCTTGTACTGAATTATTTGTTGAAATTAAACTAAAAAATTGACGTTCATGTAATTATAAGACATAATTGTTTTAAAGAAAATCTTACTGTGTAATAATCAGCTCTTAAAAATGATACATAAATTATGTTTTAAAGCTTCAAATAACATGATTTTACAGTAGTTTCGGAAAAATGGATTACTAAACTTTTCCTACTAAGTTAATTCTTTGATAAAATTTTCTATTATAGTTCTGAATATATTTGAAATTATCTTTATAAAACATGACCAAGTAAAACAACGTCAACGGTAAAACCACGTGACTAAACCGTTGTTTCGTTAAGAAGCATCATCAACAAGTATTGCTTGCAGATATAAATGTCCATACCTGATAAGAGTAATCACAGACATAAATGTACATGACAAAAAGGATTATCATTTATAATAATAATAAATGTTGGATTACAATTAATTAGCATGCGGGTATTTTTGTCTATGACACACACAGCATGACAAGTCAAAGTATATCACGGACATGGGTTGAAACCATGGGCGGACCATGGAGGATATAACCTAGCACTTGAGACATGGAATGTAAAGTTAGAATCTTTGTTGATCGGTCGAATGGGGTGATCAGGTTAAGGATGGCCCAACATCGTGTACAATTCATTGTGTTGTACTATAGTGAAAGTGTTGTCATAAAATCATAAGTTTCTGCTAAGTTTTACCCGGATTAAGAAGCATAGTTCTGGCTGGAATTACAAATAGTGTGGATCTGATTCGCATTGCATTACAAATTATTTTTTTAACCCTTTTACCGACATGCCTTTTATTGGCGTCATTTTACTTACCAATTTCCCGACATGAAAATTTACACTAGAGTTTTAACCTGGTCATCTGACAGATAATCATAATTATCTTGACAATCATGCACACATTTAATTAATAAAAAGGGCATTTTTTTTTTTTGAGATATCCTATGAACACAATACGATAAATAATTTAATGAATTTGAACTTTCCGCTTAAAGATGAAAATGACATTCTTCATATTATATAATGAAATGTGAATAATTTAATATCAGAAATAAAAGTGTAAACCAAAAATGTTTTTATAGGAATAGATTAAAATATAATCTGACAGAAATTTCACAATCACACTTTAAACTTGATAAAAATGAATAAATGTATTGAAAATTTCCGAGTCGCAAATTCACATCACATCACTTCGAACAGTGATATAATGAAAATTCAATCTGAATAGGATTATACCCTATTTTTTTTATATTCAATTAATGAAATAGTTTATAGTTGAATCACCCTATATTGAATGCAGTTCCTATTGTATAAATTATAAAACACAAATATCTCTTTCAAAAATAAATTAAAAAGTTTGAAATCTGTCATATGACCAGGTTGAAACTCGATACACTTTTACTGAGTTTTCATTTTGATATTGACATTGGCAAATATCTTAGGCTCTTGGCAAGTTTACTTTGTGCAAAAATTTTTTATTATTTTGCTTATTGAGTCAGTTTTATTTTTTATTTATTCTTTTTGTTATTATTATTATTGTTTTCTTTTGTTTGTACGGTAAATTCTGTTTTTACTGACCATAACTAATCAAAAGTAAATATGTATATACTAGTGGATTGTACTGATAATTATGTAAACTTTGATATCAAGAGCCAACAAGAAGTCATCAGGAAATTTTTAGGTAGATCGATCCACCCAAAACCATGTAGGTTAGTTTGGAAACACGTGGAATTCTACACATCGAATTGTGTGGACAAGTATCCGTATGAAACCACACATTTCATAATAGAAATATGTGGATTTCCAAGATTTCCTTATATCATAAAATTTCATTGGAAATTCGTAGAATTCTATAGGGAATACGTGGAATTCATCCGCAGATGTTACTGCAGAATTCAATAAATTATTAATAACACAGTATAATAGTACTAGTTAAAGGTATATTAATGTAGAACGAATATTTGTTCCTTTTTACTATAATATAAATTTTTTTTTATGCGGCTTAAGAATAAATAAAATATAATCTAGGTAATTATAAAAAAAAATTAGATAGTACAGTGGTTAGATCGTGAGATATGATATATTAATAGTATAAGTCAAGGTATCCGATAGGTGAGTAACATAATATATTATAATCTAATATAATAGAAAGATATAATATTTTACAAATCACCCCTATAAAAAAAGAATGTCCGGAAATTGTAGCTAAAAACGTCCGGAAAATGTTCATTTGTCTGGAATATGTCCAGAATATTGCAATATTCCGGACGTTGAAAAATTTCCATTTCCCGGAAAATGTCCAGAAAATGTCTAGGAGGGTTCAGGCCCAGCGTCCAGAAAGTGTCCGGAATATTGCAATTTTCTGGACGTTTTCCGGACACACGGACATTTTCCGGATGTTTTTAGCTACAATTTCCGGACATTTTTTTTTATAGGGCACCTGATAGTGTGACGACGTTAAACTCTGTGAATCCACTCGTCACAGGGTATTCGGAAAATATTGGCTCCACTTGGAATTTCCATGATGGTTCCACATGAAATTCTCTGCAAATTTCCTGATTGGTTGAACGAATAAATCAGTTAATCTGTTTATAGTTAATATTAAAAGAATCTGTGAATAATATTTATTATTGTCCGAGCGCAGCGAAGGACTTTCTATTGTAGAGCACTTATAACGAATTAATGATTTTGGATTAACCCATGAAATTTTCCTTCTGTCCATCCGCTAACGTCACCTCACTAATTATCCCTGTTTTTTCCTTTTTTGATTATGCATCACCTTTTTACTAATGATTTTGTAACACTGCTTATTTTATTTGGTGTTACGTATTTTTAACCAATTTTTTTTAATAAAAAAAGATACCGAGTAAATAAGCGCGACGGACTTTAACGGTTCCGTTTTTCTAGTATATTACATAGTTATCCGATGGAAAAGAGTGAATAACATTATTTTTACTTATGGAGGGTAAATGATTATCGGCTTATTCAGCTAATCATTTACCTGTAATAAGTAATTATTTTCTATCGGATAAATTTATATCCGAGAGGCCTCTATAATCATGTAGATCATGTAGCAAAATTTTATAGTTATCCGATTATGCAATATAATACTATCGGATAACTATAAAATTATTGCTATATATGGTCATATGTAATATCGGATATATTTACTTATTTTATTATCTGATAATAAACTAATTTTAGTATAGATTACTTATTAAACTGATAATTCTCTGACTTAAAGTTTCCCACAGCGATTCTGTGAATGAAATTTGTAGATATTATTGTTTGAATAGTTACGATTTGAAACCCTTATAAAAAATTTTTTTAGAAAATTAATATAAAAATGATCATTTATCGGATTTTTTCCCAGAAAATTTTTTACAGGGCACGATAATTCAGCATTTCTGAAATATAAATTATATACGTTCCTTTGTCAGAAAAAACAAAAAAAAAATGATGGATTTGAAATCGTCCGGAATTGATGATTTTCTTTTATTTTTAAGTACCATATTAACTATCTATGTGGCACATTATTATTACAAATATTTTACTCGTGTCAATCCTTTACCTGGGCCATTTCCATTCCCATTCGTTGGTAATTTACCACAATACTATTTGTGGTCTAAAGGAGATACAAAATTATTTTATGAATATAACCACAAGAAATATGGTGACATATACGAGGTTCAGTTGAATGGACGAGTTATAATTTTATCTAGAACAGAATATATTGAAAAGCTTTTAACACCTTCGACAAAAAATTTATACATGGTAAAATATCCTGATAGCGAGGGATTAGAAGAATTGGGAATTGAAGGAAAAGGAATATTATTAAATCAAGATCTTAAATCGTGGAAATATAATCGCCAGTTTTTCTCACAAGCTATTTTGTCACCGAAATTTACTAATGAAGCTATTGATTGGACAAATCGACTTTTTGACGAGCTGGAAGGTTACTGGAATAAGTTATTTCTTAAAGAAGAAATTATCAAAGAAAATAAAAATAAATTGGATTTTACTGCATGGTTTAATCAATACACAAATGATATGATTATTAAATTGTTAACTGGGGAAAGATCTTATTCAATGGCAGCTTATTTTGATACTCTCAGTGATGAAAAATCTGATCATCCATCAGCAATAGTCGAGGATTCTGTAAAATTAGTTCAAGCACTTCGTAAACATGTTTTAGGGTTTATATTATTTATAAACGTATCTCCTTTCTTACGACATTATATTCCATTTTTTAAGAATCAAGCAGATGATTTACTTCAAAACATAAGATTTATTAATAAAAGACTGGATGAAATTATTAAGAGACGTAGACAAGCAATTGAAAATACACCATTGGATGAACCTTTAACAAATGATATGTTGACATCGTTAATTACTGCGAATACACCTCGTGATGTTAATTATACCAAACCTGCTGGTGGTGAAGCTTTGAACAAACCTATGACTGATTCTGAAATTTGTGGTGTTATTTTTGATGGATTTCTTGCTGGAACTGATACAGTAAGTAAATTCTAAAAAATGCTGAACCTTTGCCTGAAATTACACTAAATTTTCATTTTTTTTATTTAGACAGTAAATACGATTTCGTTCGTAATATATCATATTGCACATAATCCGGATGTGAAAAAGAAAATGATAGAAGAAATTGATAGAATATTCCAAGGTGATAAAACACGTCCGATAACTGAAAATGATATTCAAGAGTTAAAATACTGTAAAGCAATTGTAAAGGAAGTCTCTCGTGTTCTCGCAGTTATACCTTTTATTGTAAGATCAATTGATAAACCTGATGAAATAGCAGGATATGAATGGCCAGCCGGGACAATGTTTCGAATCAATGCTGATGCTATTCATTATAATAAAGATTATTGGGAAGATCCTGATAAATTTAATCCTGATAGATGGATGGCTGAAGGTTTCGAGTCAAAGAAACTTTCATTTCTCATGTTCGGTGGAGGATTAAGAATATGTCCAGGAAGAAAGTTAGCGATGATTGAATTAGTTTGTTTGATTGCTTTATTATATAGAAAATATGAAATAGGTATGAATAGTCCTTTAAAAGTTGTAAGTGGCAGTGTAATTACTTGTGCCGAATTATTAGTTGAGATTAAACCAAGAAATTGACGTTGATATAAGACGCAATTATTTTAAAAAAAATCATGCTATGTAATAATCAATATTTTATTAGCTCTTAAAAATGATACATAAACTATATTCTTGAAAGCTTCAAATAATATTTTACAGTAGTTTCGAAAAAATGTAATACTAAACTTTCCCCACTAAAGTTAATTCATTGATAAAAATTTCTATTTTATATTTTTAGTCATATCAGATATATTTAAAACTTTATAAATCGATCAAGTAAAGTACTTAGTAAGTCAGGACTTAGTCTATGTATCGGCCAAATAACTGTGAATCATTTTTTTAACATTTTCACCGACGTACCTTTAATTTATTGGCGCTATCTTACTTACCATTTTTCTGACATGGAAAATTACCCGATACTCTTTTACTGAGCTACCATTTTGATCGAAATTGACAAAGATCTTAGGCTCTTAGCAAGTTTACTTCATCAATGCAAAATATTTATTATTCTGCTTATTGAATCAGTTTTATTTTTCTATTATTATTATTATATATTTTTTTTGTCATAATCAATCATACTTGCAATTGTATACGTAAACTTTGATATCAAGACGCAGCAAGAAGGGTGGCGAACTCATACAGCGATCCCAATTTACTCCGGGTTACACAACATCTGATTGGTTATATATGCATAATATAATATTAGGGATATCTTTTTTACAATATCTTTATGTAAAAGTTGTAAGGTAGTGCGTCCAGAACAAAAATTTAAAAAAAGTTAAAGAAAACCTTTAACTGGTGTAATATAAATAATACAGAACATATTGATATTACTATAATGCTTTTAATCTTCAAGATTATACATAACTTGTCCAATAATAATATAATATAAACGATACTTATTTAGAAACGCGTGTGAACGATTTGAAAATGAAGATACTGTAGATACAAATAAAAGAAAGTATTATGACGATCGTTTTTTTATTAAAATGTAGAAATTTACTTTTAATTAATTTTATCTAAACTACAATTTACTAATGTAATAATTAAAAATATGAGAGTCTGACGAAATAGGAACTACAATTACTACATACTTTATTTGTTATTTTGAGTAATTAGAAAAATTCAAATAGAAAAAGGGGACGAACATATAAAGACTTTAATGTACTAAATGTCAAATGACAATGTAATAATTAATTTTTTTCGTGCCAATAAAAAAATAACCAAGTACAATAATAATTCGCCATTTCTGAAATATAAATATTGTTCCTTTGTCAGAAAAAAAAGTCAAAAAAAAAAGAAAACGATAAGATGGCTTGAAGTCGTTCGAAAACTTTGAAATTAGTGATTTTCTTTTATTTTTAAGTACCATATTAACGATGTGGCACAATATTATTACAAATATTTTACTCGTGTCAATCCTTTACTTGGACCATTTCCATTCTCATTCGTTGGTAATTTACCTCAATACTATTTGTGGTCTAAAGGAGATATTAAAAAATTTTACGATTATAATTACAAGAAATATGGTGACATATTTGAATGGACGAACTATAATTTTATCTAGAATAGTATATATTGAAAAACTTTTAACACCTTCGACAAAAAATCACATGTTGGGATGATATCCTGATAGTGTGGGATTAGAAGAATTGGGAGTTGGCGGGAAAGGAATATTAACAAATCATAATTTTAAATCGTGGAAATATAATCGTCAATTTTTTTCACAAGCTATTTTGTCACCGAAATTTACTAATGAAGCTATTGATTGGACAAACATACAAACTTTTCAACGAGCTGGAAAGTTATTGGAATAAGTTATTTCTTAAAGAAAAAATTATCAAAGAAAATTAAGATAAATTAGATTTGCCGCATGGCTTCATCATTACACAAATGATGTGATTATTAAATTATTAACTGGGGAAAGATATTATTCAATGGCAGCTTATTTTGATACTTTCAGTGGTGAAAAATCTGATAATCTATCAGCAATAGTCGATGATTCTGTAAAATTGGTTCAAGCACTTCGTAAACATCTTTTGGGTTTTTATAATGTAAACGTATCTCCTTTATTACGACATTATGTCCATTCTTCAAGAATAAAGCAGATAATTTACTTCAAAACATAAGATTTATTAATAAAAGACTGGATGAAGTTATTAAGAGACGTAGACAAGCGATTGAAAATACACCAATAGATAAACTTTTAACAAATGATATGTTGACATCGTTAATTACTGCGAATACACCTCGTGATGTT
>JADRCO010000294.1:0-38841 GCA_021464525.1 Rhizophagus sp. LPA8_4_AMF | reverse complement strand
AAAAAACTAATTTGCATGGGGGACGAAGTCCCCCACAAACCGCAACTTCTAGTTATTTAATATATAATCTAATGTAACACAAAATTTTGTGAATCAAGATTGAAACGTTAATCTCAATCTCAAGCTGATCTTAATCCCAATCCCAATCCCAATCTCAATCACGACTTTTGTGAAGACGCCCATTGAAAACAGTAAAAAAAATACAGTTACAAAGCGTTTCTAACTAAATCTTCAACTAATAAATGTTGTTGAACTAAATCTTCAACTAATAGATGTTGTTGAACTAATTCTTCAACATTATACTCATTTTCCGTTTCATCAGAGCCATCACCACCGGAGCTATTACTTAAATTTTTGCTATTATCATCATTATCAATATCACTATCATCTGAATTTTTATCTTCATTATTATTCAAGCCTTTTACTGTATTTTTCAAATTAAAATAATTAAAATAATTCTCAATAATTTTGATTAATTTTTTCTACTCCTGGTTGGTTATATGGTAAGAGAAGGCAAAGTTTGGAACTTTCAACTTTCAACAATCGAGTCAATGGCGAAATTCGTTCATATTATTTGTCTAATATGAAAATGAGCTTACTTATATTAGTCAACAATATACAAATGAATTATACGAAATGATTGATAATTCAACATTTTTACAATTTGAGGAAGAAGATGGTGAGGCCGATAATAATGGAACAAAATCACCTGCTTTAGAGATTCCTCTTTCACACACCGCACTGTGGAGTAATAGAAAACATCATTATTGCTAGTTCTTTAAAAGGTAGTCATATTTGCCCTTGATCGAATACCACCAACTCATTGGTGTTTCAAGACTGTTATCAAAATCTTGATTATATGGACTACGTTTCAATTCATAGTTGCAGATTTGTGATAAAAGACGGTTACATGATTATTTGTCACCACCATTACTTCTCCAAATTTGACCTGCAGTAGTAGTTATAGTTTTCCAATAATTTGTTTTTAATCCTTGTTCTATTAATAAAAAATTATAATTAATTTTTCAGTAATATCTTAGTAAAATTTTTTGCAATAAAAGCTAATAAAATTTTACTAACCACGATAATTAGGATGTAAGAAATATGCTAAAATATATATGTTTGGATCAAAGTTATCCCAATATCTATTAAATGACTTAATACAATGTTGAAGAAATCCTGCCATTCCTTGAGATGGTAATTTTTTAATGGCATTCGCTAATAAAATCATTTGAATAGCAGTCGGCAAGATTCTTATTTGCATTTTCAAGTAATGTGATTGCGGTTTTAATAGGCTTTAGGACTTTGGTCAACTTGTTAACATTTACAAAAAATTCTGAGCTTTTAATACTTCGTTTAACTGATTTATTTGTAATCTCATCAGGATTATTCATTAACACCTGTAATATATATTAATTGAATTTAATAATTAATTTTAAATTTATACAATAATAATGGAAACTTGAAAGTATATTCTTTAATGCAATCCGTAAACGTGATACTGAATTTGCAGCTTCGTACATGGATGTCCACCTTGTTTCGGAGTATGTCTTAAGTCCTCCCCCTTCGATCTGTAATGTAGTAGCATCTGCTAATAATTTTCCTATATGAGACAGTTTAAAAAATGATATAATTCGGTTGCAACTTTTAATTGTTTGTCTGGCCATATCATGCTCTAAAAATTAATAAATATTAAGTATAAGAATAAACTAAATAAAATCATATATCATGGTAATTTAAAGCATACCTATTATTTGTTTAGTTATCAAATTGACAAAATGCGCGATACATCGAAGATCAATAATATTTGAAAATTGGTTTGTAACTATCTCTCGTGCTTTAACACAGATTTAATTCTCCTACACCAATAAGTTTCTATATAATTTACAAGTTAATAAATTACCTTACATCTAAAAAGAACGACCTGATTAACGCTAATGTACAAAAAATTTTTTCCCAAAAAAAATTTTAGAAAATCACGTGATCGAACAAAGTTTCCAAAGTTATTTCCAAGTTTCCAAAGTTTCCAAAGTTTCCATAGTTTCCAATTTATAGTTTCCATAGTCAAAGTTTCCCAATTCCCATATCGATATTTATTAACTGGATGCGATAATTTCTTATCAAGAGAAATGTCATATAGAACTCACGTGTTGGGGAATTATCATTTGCTAAAATGTTACACAACCACTACTCCAATCAAATTCACCATTATATAATTGGCTTTTTAAACGTGATCATCTTGTTGAATAAAATATGTTGCCCGAAGTTCATTTCACCGAAATTCATTTTGCCGAGGTTCATTTCACCGAAACTCATTTTGCCGAAACAATTTCGCTGAAATGCCATTTTCCAACCGAATGGACATTTTACTTCTCCGAAGTCATTTCAACAAAGGGACATTTCACCAAAGGTATGGAATTATTCAATTTTCCTTTTCCTTTTTAAAAGACAAACGAATTATTTCACGATTCTTTATTCATTTTAATAAAAAACGGAGCAAGAAAAAAAGAAATAACTATTTAAATGGTTCAAACTCGTATAATCTACAAGTAAAAGAAAATAAACTTAGATGAAAACAATAAGCCATTTTTTCCCAATGATATCTTAAAAATAAGAAAAAAAATTTGTTTATAGCAAGCGAACTTTGACACAAAACACGTGAAATAAAATTATTTTTATTTACACGCATTCCTATGGAGGAGAAATGTACCGTAACCTTTATTCACGACGCCCTTCCCCATTTTGTGTAGCTAAGGACCTTGAATTTATAACTTGTTTGCACTTAAATCATATATGAATTTTTTGCAGTTGACTCACGAATCACGAATTAATGTAATATAAATAACCAATCTATAAGATAAATTAAATTTAATAATTCATCTAATTCAAAAGTTTCCTAGATAAAGATTTCTTTATGTATTTAATATAAAAAAAATAAAATAACAAATGGAATAAGTAATTTTTCGGAATGTTTTATTCAGCAAAATGTCCGTCCATTTGGCGAAATGTCCATTCGGTGAAATGGCTTTGAGCGAAATGGAATTTGTGAGACAGGGTTTTGGTGAAATGGTATTTTGGAGGAACGTCCCTTCAGTGAAACATTCCTTTGGAGAAATGGCTTTGGCGATATGGATTTTGACGAGAAGTCCTGATACCGTTTTAGGTTTTATTATACGCACGTATTTATTCCTGTTCAAGATACATTGATTGTTTCACTTGTCCCTCTATATATTAGCTAACTAAAAAATGAAATCAGTCTTTATCGTATTATTCATTATTTTATTTAGTAAAAAGTTGTACAAATTTCATTTATATTAAAATAAGGTAATATAATATAGATTGTGTTTCAAGTAACCCCTATAAAAAATTTTATCCGTTATTTCTGTAAAAATTCCGTAAAAATGAGCCTTTCACAGATCAATTCACGGAAAATGTAAATAATTCGATAAATTCCGTGATATAAAGTTATTAATTCCGAAAATATGAACTTTTTACGGAAAAAAGATGGAATATAAAAAACGGATCAACTTTTTTCACAGGGAGAAAGATTTTAAAAATAAAAGGATTTGTTTAAACGTTTATTTATTTTTTATTTTCTTTGCACAGTTGAATATCTTTATGAAAATGTTAATCGCTACCATTTTCTTCAGCGAAATGGAATTCGTGAAATGGACGATTGGGCAAATGGATTCGATAAAATATACTTTCGGTGAAACCTCCCATCCATTCGTCAGTAATGTACCGTAACCTAATAAAACAACGATCTCGTTAACCATGCATGTTTCCGATCAGCAATGAATAATAAAACAAAAAGAAAGAATTTATAATTTATCACGTAAAATTAGGAATTCATCGATAAGTGATCTCATTACTTGAATATATATCATTATATCACCGGATGTACCTTATTTGAAATTCATATACATGCGTAACCATGTGGATTTACTACAAAATTCCAAGGTTCGAGTCCCGTTATAACACAAGCCCAACGCAATCCCAAAAATTCAAAATCTGACACTTATTATTTCGACACTGAATAAAAAATTATTAAATATATTAAAAAAAAATGTTATCTTTATATGCAAACATTAAATTTTTATTTAATATAAAGCAAAAAACTGAAAATTATTTTCTAATAACATTAATAATTTTACATTAAATTTTGCGAAGTATGATTATTAGAAAACATTAATTTTGCAAAATCATGTTAAAAATATTTAAATTATTACTTAATTTTGCGACGTATTATATATGATACTAAAAAATATATGTATTTTTACAATAAATACATTAATTCTTGCGAAATATTTAAATTATTACATATTAGTAGTAATATTAATCGTTACAAGGTGTAACAAAATTATTACGACTAAAAAAAAAAAATAATGTAAAATTAAAAAAAAAAGATAACAAGTGTCAGGATAATGAGTTGGATTATTTATAAAGGATTTTGATCGTCGAGATTTTGGGTCCCTAACCATACATGTTGCCGATTCAAAAAGAAAGATAATTTATAATGAATAATGTTAAAAAGAAAAATCTTTAAATAAAAGAAAAAAATATAAGAAATTAAACTTTTCATGACTATACGATTAACAGGACCGGAAGTACCTTATCTTAACAGTTAACAGTTAATATAAAATGAAATTCGTATACGTGCGTATAATAAAACCGATCTCATTTTACTGTTTACCCATGTTGCCGATCGCAATCAGTATTGAAAATCCATCATTCAGATATCAATTAGTCGGGTTATCCGATTTAATATTTTTTTCAAATTTTAAAAAAGTAATTATTCTAAACCGAATTGGATGTGCGGAATGTGCGCTCCGCACATGACCTTGAAATTCGCTCACAAACTGTGGCATATTGATGTTCGGATTTTAAATAGTAGCGCACATCACCTATAAAAATTCTCAATCAAAAATTACCATGTGTGCTGAGCACACATAGGTTTCCTTTTGAATTTTGAACACAGTGACTAAACGCTAACCAAATTTTAACTAATTCCTGCATAGGTGCATTTCTGCGACGAATAAAATCACGTGACAAGACAGGCAGGATGCATCCAGGGGGATTTATGAACGATCAAAAATTCCAGGTACTATTTACTATATTATTATTAAAATTAAAGGAAAAAATTTATTATTTTAATAAAAAGGACTATGTACAGTATATTACTAGATTACTAATCTTTAAAAATTAACTAATCTCAAACTCATCCAGTCAGGATTTTGGCTGTCAAGATTTAGATCACTGTCGATATTATGATTGTCAGGATTTTTGGGAGATCCCGCCAGTACATCCTGGGATTTTTGATCAACGTACTGATCTGGATAGATCACCAATTTACCTAGGGTCGGGCTTCATATAAGGCTATTTAAAGTCTTATTCGTATTATTCTGGGGTCGTGGGAATAATTTCTCGTGACTAACAATATAAGGTAATTTCTTTACTATTTCCCTAAAATACTTTGCAAAAATTCCAAAATTTTGTATTAGCATTTTAATATGGTAAATTTATTGAAAACTAATAACATGATAGTCTATTAAAAGCATAATAAAGGAAGCTATTATATAAAATTATAAATATAGGCTTAAAATAAAACGTAATAAAGGCCTATAATATGCTAATATTTTTTTCAATTTTATAAAAATTCCAATATATTTACGCAAATATTATATTACTAATATATGATTTTTATAATTCTATATTTAGGATATATGAAAAGTTAAGGCTTTTCAGGTGAAATAAAGGGTTACAGTGCAATTTACTGACAGCCATTTCGCAGACATGAAATTAACAGACGTCATTTTGCCGAAATGCCATTTTACCAACATGTAAAATTACCCGAAAATTCATTAACTGCGCCTCACTCCTTATTGCGCCTTAATTTCAAATTATTTCAAAAGAAGTTTAACCAACTGATTACGAAATGAATTGATAATGCAAGATTATATAACACCAATCTACTTATCCTTTGTAATCTTTTCTCTCTATTTTTTTTTTCAATTAGAACGGTTAGAATCTAGAAACAAAAAAATTTATATATTCCTTGCTTTCTTATTAATACTGTAAAATGAATCAAAGGTAAAATTTCATGATCGTCAATACTATGTCGACCATGTCGGCAAATGATTTCGGAACAATGTGATGGTAAGTAGGCAAAATGTCGTCGGTAAATTTTAAGCTCCTTTAAATCTTTACATGAATTATCCAAATATCTGTTACTACAATAGTACCATGGGTTAGTACTGTCATGGATGATTTCCTATCAGTTATTTATTTTTATTTTTCAAAACTGAAGTGGTAATAAGCGGGGAGCATAACTACATAACGATACTTGAAACAAGAAATCTAATAACTATCTAAAGTTCTATATCCGCAAGCCGCCCTAAGACAACACCACGTACAGGGTTAGTAATAAAGAAACCCATGTACCCCTACTTGAGCATACACAGGTACTTTCCTATCAGTTAAGTCCGATTTGTGCTTAAAAAAAATAGATCATATTAATTCATGTGATTTATAATTCAAGTTTCGTAAGTCGTAAGATTCACCATGTATTAACTTGCAATATGGAATTTAATAGTTATTATAATTTTATTTTATTATATATTTGTTTTACATATTAAATGATTATCAGTTATATATAATTCTAATTTAATAAATATTGGTTTAAATGTTGTGTTAAATAATATTTAAGATTTTCTTTTTGATTAGGAGTAAAAGATAAATTCTGAACAAAATTTTGTTCAATTTCAATTCCATAAATATATTTATTCAAAGTTAAAGAAGAGACTATTTCACAAGATACCTGATAAATTCGATTATTGAATAATTGTTGATAATGGAATATATACTCATTTTTATCATCATTTATAATACCGTTAAATTCATTTAATAATTGAATAACTGTATCAATTGAAATTTCTTTACAATTAATATGATAATTGCAAGGATCATTAGGTGGTTGATAAAAAAATGTAAAAGGATGGAGCTTTTGTTGATCGATGATAAAATTATTTTGCATGATAGGTGAAATAGGAGAATTAAATGTTGTGTTAACTTGCGTAGTATTATTATTATTATTATGTTGTGCAGAAGAAATATTCATGTGTGAATCAGTTCCCATAATATTTTGATTAAAATTAGGTCGATGATTTTCAGCAGAATTAGAAAATTGACAATTTGAATAATTTGGGTTCATATTGATGTGAAGTTTTTTTTTTTTTTTTTTAAAAAAAAAAAAAAAAAAATGAAACGGGAATTCTAACTTGAGTTCTTTATATATTGTTAAAAAGAAAAAAAGATAACAGGCTTAAAAGTTTATTTAACCTGATTTGGTTGATAATATTCACTTTGACTAGTTTTCTTTTTATGATTCATTATTCATTATTCTTGTTAAAGCTTAGATTTTAATGATAATTTTTTAATGAGTTTAATCAGATAAGAAATTAAAAAATTTCATTTATGTTCTTGATATTTGCAGATTGTGTTACTAATTTGAAAGACTTTGTTTAGTAAATAGTCGATCCCATCTTCTATAACAATGAATAAACGGAATTTTAATTTCTGCTAAGAATCCTTATCACAAAGGATCGGGTGTGTAATTCTTTTTATCGATTTTTTTTATGTTTTTATTTGGAGGATTTTTATTTACTTTTTTGAAAGGTTTTAAGCGATTTATAATATCAGATATCTCGAGTTACACTGAAATTTGTGGAATAATATTTATTTTTTAATCCGTTTTATCAATATATTCATATATTTATGATAATATATACCCGTTTTTTCATTTGATATTGTTATTTATAATTTACATATTAATGTGGTTAGTTTTATAAAATAATTCTTTGGATTTTTGAACTTCCTTTATAATTCTTATATTAGAAAATATCTATTTATTATTGCATGATGATCCAACTTCAGTTAATTTTTCACTCCTCGATACATATAACTTAGGCCGGAATTATAAAATTTGACCAGAATTACAAAACAAAATTATAATTCACATGACATGTAAATTACCGTCATCTAAAGAAGCAACTTACAAATATAAAAGGAAGTTATCAGAGTTTAAAAGTGGCCTAGACTCGTTTCATAAAGTTTGTGTATTATCATAATTGGCCAATAACACGTGATTCTATTTCCTAAATTACTTGAACAATTCACCTAGTTTCTATTATAAAAAACAGTATCAGCTATCTGAAATAAGATAAGAATTTATTATACACTTGAAAATAATGCCGCTCAATATAGTTAGTGATATCCCTTTACTAATAATACTTCGCTCACCAACTTTGTCACAAAAGGATCATTCTATTTCACGAAGAAAATCTTAAAAAGAATATATAATTTTTTATTGGAATTTCGAAGAAAAAAGTGGTTAACTTTCTATCACAAAAGAACAAAAATCATATAATATCATTCTAAAGAAGAAAACAACTGAGCCAGTAGTCTAAAATATTTCGCGTATATAGAGCTAGCATATACGACCCTTTTATGGATGAGTTAATCTTCTACTAAAAGAATTATTAATATAGGATTATGTCTGTGTATCCGCCAATTTAATAAGGTTGAACAGCCATTTGAGTTGGCCCCGTTTACTTATCTATCCCCTAGTATTAATTTTAAACTAACTCACTTCAGTATAATTATTTAAGTTTAGCTTTAAATTCTAACGAGACTATGTTATGAAGCAAATAAGAAAGAAATTATAGGTAATTGTTATAAATTTATCATATTTTTCGTTTTAAAAAAAAAATTGAAACATTTCAAATAACTAATAAAATTTTAGGATCTCTTAATAATGAAATGACTGAATCAAATATGCAATCTTAATATTTCATTTCCGAATCGAAATTTCGTTACAGCAAATCACATGATTTGCTGATCAAATTATCAAGTTAAATTTTTGCGTTTTTTTAGAAATACCTCTAATGATTTCTGATAAATCTCTAATGTATGGTGCAAATAATCCTCTATCCGCTTATTTTGGAATAGGTTTGTGCGAATGATTTAGGAGCCTTTGATATGCCCTATCTTTTATACTTACTAGAAGTTTATCTGTAATGTAATTATAATCTGGATGGAACATGATGCTCAGTTATTTTGCGCATCAATTTTGCAAATAAAAAATCGATTTATTCGATTGTTCGGGTGAAAACAGATTGATAAGCGGTCATACAACATTTACAGATATACATGAATTAAAAAGGAGAAAGGCCCGATACGGTCAAAACTTTTTTTTATTATTTATGCATAACTACTCAAAAATGAAAATTCTGGGCACGCGTGTCCACAATTGCGCAGTAATGAAGCGCAGTAATATCTATCTTCGTTCTGCTCTTAAGACTTCAGCAATGACACGGTTGGCATTTTATCAGATAAATTTAAAATGAACCTCGCGGGAAATGAACCCAATTCGTTTTATTTTAGTTTTGCCAATACTATTAAAAAGCTTATAGACTTTCTCAGCCCTTCCCCAACCTCTTCTTTTAACAAGAGCACGAGATCCATCAGAAAAATAAGTAATTTACAATCTGTGATTAATTCTTTATGTGAAATTATTATGTAACACAAGTATATTTTATTGCATGTAAAAAAAAATTGATAGCTAAAATAAACGTTGCCAAGCATTATATGTTATACTTATTTGCGCAATATTTTTTCTAAAGTATTGAGAAACAAAAAAGTTTGTCAACCAAAAACACCTGAAGGATCCTCAAGGCCGATCAAAAACATCCGAAAAATCCTCAAGGTCGTATGCACTTGCGGGTGTTCCTGTATCACGCTCGGTGACTCGATTGATTCTCGTAACTGTAGTGACGACATTTTGAACTCCCGGTTGATTTCGTGTCCTTTGACAAATGAAAAAGGAGAATGAGTTAAGTTGATACTAAAGGTTCCGAAAAATCATGATTCATACCACGGAATGTTTGCAGTTATCTGTGACTTCCATGTTCCAATGGCAGAGCCATTTGGAAATGTAAACACAACATTATTATAATTTCTCGCACCATTTGCTACAAGGTTTGCGATAATTGCATTAACATCTTGGCCTGGGACTCCGTTTCGAAGACCTGGAGCGGTCACTACATCATTGAACCCTGCTATGTTCCAATCAAAAACGAGGGCCGGCATATCTTTATCTTTTTTTAGTGCTTTGCGGACCAAAGTAGCTGTATTGGGATTATTAAGGGGAGGAGGTAGACTTTCTGGTGCTAAAAAAAAAGAATATTGATCAATATATATGGACATAAACATGTACGGAAATAATTAACTGTTAATTTTACATACTTATTCCACTTTTGGTTGCTAATTTTTTAACGTCGTTTCCTCGAACTGTATATAATAAATAGTTATCAAAAAATCCGAAATTTTATTGATGTGATAAAAACTATACCTTTATCAAAAATATTTCTGAATGGGTTTGACATTTTCGCGAAAGCAGAGAGAGATCAATTTTATAATGTGAAGTTGAATCACTAAATCGATCACTATTATTTTATTTTATTTTATTTTATTTCAGGAAAAATCGAATCACTATCAAATCAGACAAAAAAATTGACATATTAGACATGTCATATCACGTGCGCGTTCACGATATCCCTATACTTATTAAAATATATTTGAAATATACTTAAAATATACTAAAAATAAAATTAACTTTAAAAATTATTATTAATATATATTTAAATTATACTTAATTTTACCTATTCCAGTATATTTTAAGAATATTTTAAATATAAAAATAAAAAAATTAAGTATATTTTAAAAGGATTTTAAATATATTATAGGTATAATTATTTTTTATTGGGTATCGTATAGTTGTACTGCGTATAGACCTCCACCTCCACATGATGAAGCTCCTGCCTGTGCTACGATCGCAAACTTGAATTTATTGCTTGAAGTGTTGCAGG
Source organism: Rhizophagus sp. LPA8_4_AMF (assembly GCA_021464525.1). Classification (NCBI taxonomy): domain Eukaryota; kingdom Fungi; phylum Glomeromycota; class Glomeromycetes; order Glomerales; family Glomeraceae; genus Rhizophagus; species Rhizophagus sp. LPA8_4_AMF. Next base: position 27,916 of record JADRCO010000294.1, on the reverse strand, counting down.
TAAGACAATATTAAGGTGTTCCAATAATTTATCATAGATTATTCCCTTTGCCTTTTTTTCGCCGATTTTGCCCTTACCATCCTGTACAATCACACTAACCTGAATTAAGAACTCTTTTCCATAATAATACCAGCGCAAAATCTCTTCCTGATTAGCACGAATTGTGACATATTCAGCATCAGTCACTTTATCGAATAATTGGGCTAGAGAAAGCAATGGAACTGTGGAAGAATTTTGGCAGGGGCCCCTGGCTGAAATTTCAGTCACGGGATTTGATACTTCTGGTATCTTTTCAGAAGAGGAAATACCAGATTCTTGATCTTGGTTAAGAGACGCTTGCTCTGCTTTGCTAAGTTTCTTCTCCCTATTACATTACCTAATCTCATCGCTAACCTTTTTCTTATGTGCATCATCCAAGAAAGCATCCATCTCCTTTTCCTCAGCTTGGTGTTGGTATTATTGAGCTGGCTTTTTTGCAAAGGAGTCGGTAAATCAACAGCGGACACTTCTGGTATTACTTCCCTATCATTCTGTTGCTGATCACCACTGCCAAGGAACCCGTTCCACTATCGCAAGCCTAGCCTCAAGCTCTGCATTTTTCTGCTCTAATTTCTTTACCTTGGCATCAAGCCTCTCATTATATTCCTCATTCGCTCTTAGAGCCTCGGCATTCCTGCGCTTATGTTCAGCTATCTCAACATCAACACTGAGAGCTTGTTTCTAAGATCGGGGATCACAGTATTCTCCTTCCTAAGCTCTGCATTCTCAGCCTCAAGCTTGGCGTTCTTAGCTTCAAGTTCAGTGATACGCTGTTTCAATACTTCAAGCTCGGATGACATGATCTATATGTATAACTAATACACTGTATATACTGTAAGTATTCAAAATAAAAAAATATCATGTGATTTTCCCTCACGGCCCGTAAGCGAAATTTGCCAAGAAAAAAATTTATTAATACATGCGAAAAATAAATACAAATGTTCGGGACTTTGCCCGTGATACATGACGTCTTTGATAATTACGGCTAATTATTTTTTTGAACGATAACCCTCTATTCTAACCCTCTTCCTTTCTGGCTCTTCTGCTCTATCTTTTAACAAACCTACAATAATACCCAAAACCTTTCTCACACTCTTACACAATGACTGGTATTCTTCTGAGTTTGGGTCTAAAGCCTTCTTTGTAAATTCGATCGAATACGCAGTATCACTTGCCTTAGATATTTTTCCGGGGCTATATAAAAGGAAATGTCAGTCTCGACCTGTTGTGACGATACCATAGAGGTAATCGAAATCATCATCGCCCCGCTTTCTCTTCCCTCTTAAGCTGTTTGATATTCTGAGCGATGCCTATAGGAGCCTTATGTTGTTTATCTTCCGTGATACAGATAAGGTCTTCAGCCTCCTATCCATATATTTCCATAGTTCGTGTTAGTGATAAATTAACATAATTGCGAGTATAGCTGGAATAATAAAAAAAAATTACCTTGATTGCACCCTCGGCTTTCTTCACCAACTATTCCATACTGAGGACGCATACTAAGCTCCTTGTTTGTTATATCCATGACAATATGGATGGAAGCGTGAAGCAGTGCTACGACATATTCATTACGCATGGCCTCCAAGCTGTCTGGTTGTAAAGTTCCGTAGGAGCGCAACCTACAAAATTTCTTCCATGCAGCGCTTGAAAACCTTATCATCATCTTGAATCTCGTGAATTTGCGGTTCAAACAAAGGAATGGAATCTATACCATCGGAGTCGAGACCATATTCAGCTAACACCTCACTCAAGCTAAGATACCAGGAGAACGCACGCTTCGGCTTTTCTTTGAGGGTCTTGGCCTCTTTGCAAGTCTCATGGCAGGGCCACCTTTTAAACCATAACTACGAAATTTTTCTTCGGTCATGTCAAGAAAGTCTTGGCCGGTAATTTCTTCATTGCGAAGAATATCAAAGTGCTTTTCCTCGAGCTTGAGGTTCTGCTCTTTCAAAAAATCGATAAGGGTTTCTGTATCCCAGTTCTCAACCAAGTAAGAGTCGTGTTCAGCTGTTGAGGTAGATATAGCGTTACGTTTTTATAGGGATATTTGGCTCGGACAAAAAATAGTGTTACGTTTCGATAAAATTTATTTAGGTTCGGGAATACTGGGCGTTAATATAGCTTTTTATGTCGCACAGGCATTGCATCATGTCACGTGACCCGCTTTCTCGATGTACTGGTAAAATAATACTTTATTTATGAAATAAAAAACGTTGCCGGAAGCCTGAAGAGTTTGAAAGATCTAGAAATGTCAAAGAGAGTGAAGATGAGGATCCGGCCCAATGAGAAAATAAAAGGAAGACTCTACAAAATTAGTTTTTGAGTGAATGGGACGTATTTATCAAAATTTTAAATATACTGTACATACTTCTCATTCATGAAGTAAAATTAGTTGTATCGGCTCTTTGAATTTTTTTCTTACGGATTCAATTTATTATAATTAATTTTTTTAAAAAAATTTAAAAATAGAGGAGATAGCAGTTTACATATCTTTATCGTAATATAAAAAAGTATTTATTATATATATTAACATAATTAATATTTTTTTATTTTGCAAAATCATTATTTATTTCATATAATCTCAAAGCAACCATTTTAAAGCATGCTAAGTCATAAAAATCTTATAGTTATTCTAAACCTAAATATAAAAAGCATTAAAAAAATAGTAATATTATAAAAATTAAAGTGAATAGTTATAACATAAATCCTATAAATATATACATAAATTTATCCTATAAATGCATAAATGCATAATAATCATATTTAAAATCCTATAAATGCATAATAATCATAGTTAAAATCTTTTCTTAGTCTTCGGTACCACTCATCAAGTATGTTTATTTTGTATATGTTTAACCATTTGAGAGGAGCCTCTAAGACGTGCATCACAGTAAGGGCATTCTCTTTCATCATCATCTTCTTCGTTACTATCTTCTTCATAATTTATTTCCTAAAAAATAGTGAAATTTTAAAAATGAGATATTTAACAACAACTATTATAACATATATTATATTACCTGTGCAACGATATCATCAATAGGCCACAATTCTAAAGTAAAACCTGGTAAAAGTTTACCACCTTCTAAATTTTCCCATAGTTGTTTTCTACGATAAGGTTTACCATTCTTATTTCTTTTGTAAACCCAGATAATGCGATCCAATGGATCAAATAACCATCCTAACTCCACGGATGTACCACTTGCAAAATATTCCTTCTTGAATTTGGTATCAATTTCTTTCTCTACTTCTTTTTTCTTGAGATTTGCAACTTCAACAACAAATAAAGGGGTAAAGGGTTGCTCATTAAAAGACCAAAGTTGTTCTTCATCAAGCGAACGATAAATATTGGAAGGTGTAAAGCAATGTCTGGTGCTCGAATTTTCTGACTATCAGAAACGTTGAAATCAAAACCTCCTTTAGAAGTGGTGATAACACCATTCTTGGAATTATTAATATTCCAATTACCAAGCTGTCTAGAGATTTCATGTACAATAGCTTCATATACAATAGGAGAATATGGAATAGAAACTAGTTTTCCATTTACAAGCTCAAAGTTGGGATGATTATCCTTAATGTGATCTTTGATGAGTTCAAACTCCTTAAGGTTGTAAGTACGGTCGAAATCTATTTTATTAATATCTATTAAAAAAAAAAAGAGTTAAAAAAGAGTTATATCTTATCAATTATAAGGAAAGTTTTTTTTTTACCAAAATTCTTCCTTTTTGATGCTGAATTTCCCGAACCGGTAAATTTCTTCCTTTTTGGTGCCGAATTTTCCGAGTCTGCCAACTTTATTAACTTCCTTTTTTGCGTCATCTTAGAGAGAAAGAGAGAAAGAAAGAGAAAGGTTATATACCGTTATTATTATTAAAAAGAAAGAGAGGTATAAAGAGAGAAGTTGTTGAAGTTTATCAAGCAAACAACTGTTGTAATTTTTTTTTTTTTTTCCACGAGCATTTATATATTCTTAATTTTTATTGATAGTCATACATACTCATTATTAGCAAAATGTATCATCGATTGTAATTTCCGTAATATTATCAATGTGACTCACAAAAAGATTTATCATACAATATCGTACTATAAGAGAATTATGAGTGAGGAACAGAAACGTGATCTGGACTCGTTTTAATTTAAATCGAATAATTTATGGTTTAATGATTATAATGTATATTCCGATTGCTCAACTACCGCAGTAGCTTTATAATGACGTAACAGTAGAATTGATTGATCGGCATTTTGATCACATGTTTTATTGGTTTGGTGTAACCCGAACAGAAGGTATTATGTCTCGTATCAACAAAATAAAATAATTCACAACTATCAAAAAAAAATGCCAAAATGGTCATTAAGTTCTGACTTTTCTCTTATACACAACCCTTCTTCCGTATGGTCTTATGGTTCAAAGCCTGCCGGTTATCATGTAACCGGAATGTTCAGCTTATTTACACATTTAGATCCGGAACCAAATGACCATAGTGAAATAGTCGCTTGGTTTGGGAGTGATACCATATGGTATACTTACTGGCTGGGTGTTTATTATAACACAAAGCCAACAGACGTTATCTTTGGTGCTACAACATTTACTGCTAACAGTGTAGCTATGTATCCAGGCTACGACGGTAGATTCTCTGTCGTGAGATTTACTGCACCGAAGGATGGAAATTATGTCATAAGCGCAACTTTTGCACACATCGTTGATAATGAATGTACAAAACATACAGGAGTTTACATAGTATATAATAGCCTGACGCTTTGGGAAATAGACCTAGCCGGTCAAAGAGATTCGAAATCGTTCAAAACGACTGATAGCGGAATTACTGTAAGAGCAAATGAGTCTATCGATTTCATTGTAGGCGTTGGTCTAGATAATGTCTACGATTGTGATTTGTCTTCTGCTCGTGTGGATATTCATTTATTGGATACATTGGAAAATCAACCAGGATTTCCCATAATTACTGGATCAATTGGATTTGTACTGGGTATTATTATTAGCGCTATTCTGTTTTACATCTATTACCGATATCGTGAGAATAGACGAAATGCTAATGTCGGTTATCAGGTTATCAACTAAGTGTGAATTGTGAGTTTTAAGATGATTTCTTTTCGTTTATTTGTCAAAATTTTAGTACACATTTTATTAAAAATTGTATGTTATAGTATAATGTAAATTTCCAAATGTATTCATACGGTTAAAAATAAAGCATTTATTAGAAATGTAATATAAAAATAAACTATTTAATATAATACTAAAGAAACTATATACCACAATAATCTCTAAATTACGTGTAAAAAATGCGTGATCATATAAGCAGTTAAGCCTACATTATTCTGATACTCTTGAACAAATGTTAATCGACCCCATCGTCAAATATTTACCATACATCTCTGTCTCTAAATTGTCATTGATATCGCTAATATTTTAGTTGATCGGGAATCATTTGTTGCTATACCAGACGAATCGTATTATCTTTGCAACAAACCTAGTACTAGAAGACCAATCGCAGTCTTAGAACGTAATCACATGTTATATATTTGACTACATCATTGAATTTTTCTAGAATCCTGTCCTATTAATAATTGCCGAAACCAAATTAAAATTATTGAAGTACGAGAAAGCGATATTGATGATCCTGCAAGAAATATTATCTAGGCGAGAGAAATAATCCGACTTAACCATCAGTTTAAGAAGGAGAATACGGAAATATCATCATTCCTTTACATTACCAAACAGAACATAACATACCAGATAATGAAAATAAATTAGGAAACTTTAACATCTCGACTCTAAACGAGAGATCAACGTCTAACAGAACTACTTGTCGACCATTATGCACGCTATTTGTTTCATATGAGAAGTTGAGGACGTGTACTTAAATCCAGACAAATAACTTTATTTGGGCGTTATAACACCCTTAGATAGCTCCTTTTTAACTTTTCGATGAGTTGGCAGTATTTAACAGATTTTCTTAGTACTACTATATAATTATGCAGAGTGACGTACAGTGATATTTAGCAGTGTGTAACTTGTGGTATGATAATCGGTATTTACGGACCCTTAAACAATCCTGGGACACATTAATTCACAACGCAACGCCTCCTTCTTTTGTATACAATCTTCATATGGATCATACAGCACTATTTGGAAGGCAATAACAGTTTCAAACAATGGATCCTATACAATGGGATTACAAAACACTCTTCAAAATTGTACAAATGGTCATGCCTTAATAATAACTCTTTTTCATCAGATCCTCACAGAAACACAGAAATCACCAACGTCCTACATTGCATTATAATTGGACATATTCTAATCACAATGATTATCGTAACTACCAGATTCTACTTCTATGTGGATCCGCTTTACTACTTCAAATTTTCTGCATAATGGACCATGGTTTAATTTTTTTGGTTTTTTCTTTAGATTCCGTATTTACTTTCATTTTATTCCCCGTTAGTTTATTTTTAATTCCCCTTTGTGTTCATACATGTTAGCTTAGCAGCGTAGTTTAGCATTTCTTTTATACGAGGGTGGGCATTTATGAGCGAGCAGTTTATTTTAATTAATTATAGTTAGCCTTTTAATGCAATGTATTTTATATTCTTTAGTCCATTTATGTAGGTGTCAAAACATTTTGTTATTTAATAGTTCTCATTTTAATTCTGATTTTTTCCTGATCACATCCTTGAGTTCTAACAAAAAAGTCATCTTTCCGCTTTAGTATGGACATGAATAATGTATGATTTCCCTCCAGAAATGCCAGATATTACTTCTTTTAAAAGGATATTTCTTTTGTATATGGGAAGCATCAGTGCCTTTCTGTCAAATATAATATTATTCTCGCGTGATCTTTTATTGCTGAATGAAGCTAAGGTAAGTTAAGATGAGTCAATCAGTATACGTTCGGAGTGGCAAAGCGTGGACGAAAAATCAAGATCAAGCAAGAACGCGTTCACTGCGTTGACTAAATTATTATGACTCGCTTACCAGCACTTTGTGTAATGCCTCACGAAGGACCTGCTTTAACGCGAAAAAATGTGGCATTAGACCAAATTGATATTTAGTTACTACAAATATCTTATATAATTAAAAAAAATTTAAAAAATTTGTCATGCTTAGATTACCTTGTATAAATAATTTAAGGTCATTTTACCCTCTCGGTTGCCACAACTAACTAGTTATGTAATTTTATTGTTAATTTTTTTTTGATTTTTCCAATACTTCTAAAGTCCATTTTGCTTCACTCGCCCATGGACCATGGTTGACCAATTGAGAACTCCAATGATTCTGCTAATTGCTCAAGTTTTTCTCTTTGACTCTCCATTTTATGATGTGAAGTATAATAAAATTTATTATAATTGCTATCACATTTGATATTGACTTATTTTTTTGAAAATATTTGGAAGATATAGTGAACAAGCAGCAAGGCAGCAAGTGAGTCATAATGCGGATCAATATACCGTACCAAAGAAGATCTACAAGTTGCTTGATAAATATTTTCGCAATTTTCTCCTGATTTACTCTTCATCCATTGTTTTAATAATGTTATAACATCATTGTTTAAAACATCTCGTCGAGTATCTTCTCTTAATTGATGGAAAGTATGGCTGGAATGCTCCATCATAATGTCAAATGCATTTCTTTCAAATTGTTGATTTTGTTGTATTATATTATTTTCTTCAGTCGTACAATAAAACGTATATACTTTAATTCTAGCTCTGACATCAAAGATATATCATCATACATTTCTTCTCTTAGATAATTCCACTTGCCATCCCCTTTACCAACGTAAACCTTTACACAACATGCACCAAATACGCCTTCAGTAATTGCTTCATATACTTCACTAAATGTAAATGTATCTTCAACAATTTTGTTAACTTTTTGTCTTTCGTCGTCAACCTAACAAAAAAATGGACCATGTTTGAAAAAATTTAATAATGTATCAAAATTATTTCTTAAAAATATTACAATATTTATTCAAATTGCCACGCAGCATTTGTTCATAATCAAACATATTTAAACTTGACTTATTACTTTATTTCGACATGCAGTATTTTTCTATGGTTGAACATATTAATAAAGTTTTGATCGTAATTCGCAAAAGGGGAGAAAGAAGAGTAAATATGAAGAAAGCCGTAAAAGGCTCATATTTTGGAATTAATGACCTTATATCACGGAATTTATCGAATTTTTCATTTTCGTGAATCCATGAAAGGCTCATTTCTACGGAGTTTTTACAGAAATAACGGATAGGATATATTAAATCAATAAATTGCATTTTTTGAACTATAGAATTTTATTTATTATTCATATCATTTTAATACTAATTAAGTAAAGTTTCTATATAATAATAATGCGAACAATCATAATCCGACCTCCTTGAAAAAAAATCAGTAAAAAAAAATTTACTGCGAACAGTACGACCTCCTTGAAAAATCTTTTAAAGAAATACTAATTAAATAACACGAAAATAAAATGATTTATTGATTTACGCCATTCTTAATAATAATTTGTAAAAAAAATTTTATAAATTCTATGGATCTAAAAGACAACCGTATATCAGTACTTTTTTTTTTGATTTTTGTAGTCTATTTTACAAGCAAAGTTTAATTAATAGCTTATTTTAAAGTATAAATATTGTGGCTTTTGTTTATTATTTTAAGCATAAATATTGTGATTTTTCATTTTATATTGCGTGGTTTATATCAAAAATATAAATGATGAAACGTTCGAGTAGAACTTCTTGTGTATGTATACACATCAATTCCCAAATTATGTATTAGAGTAGCTAAAAAACCGCTAAATGATGAATATGGTGAAACTTCTAGTACATTCGATAGTATTTCGGAATATAATATGTTAACTCTCCTCTGAAGAACTATCTGCCAGTTACATTTCTTCATCACACGAGATGAGTTCAATATTCGAAAATGTGATACTATTAATCATAATACGCAACTTTAATTGTAAAAATCATTTCAATGAACTTGAACAGCAGCATACACTTGATCATGAAGATATTGATAATATAGGTGATATTTCAGTAAATGATGATGAAAAGAAATTTTAGATGACCGTGATGACAATGCTTTGATAGATGATGTTTTAGATGATGATGAACCAGCACTTGATGCTGTAGAAGATGATTTGTTATATCTTCTGACTTTAAGGGTTTTGATGATGAACACGGTCCATACTCCAAATTTTACGTCAGCAACGCTCTTTATCTGGATTACCAAGCATATGATTTGTAAGTCGTAATATTTTGAATAAATGAAACTTAACGTAGAAGTATATAATATACTGATTAACTGATAGTACCGTAAAGAAGATCAATGTCACTACAAATATCTGCCAGATTCGTTAATGGCGAGACAGATTATCTTTAGCTAAAGTACGCAAACACGATATACCTCTTTGTATGCAACAAACACCATCCACATGCAAGTCTACTAAAAAGCTTCCAATTTCTCTTTGGTCCCGCAGTTGTCACAAATGAAAACAAGAGTTTTGGCATGGTGAACTCTGGCAAGATTTGCCATTGTTTGGAGAACATGAAATAAGATGTAACAATGAAGGTAATTAATGAATAACACGAATAACATAACGTTAACTATATTAATATAGTACTCTATAAAGTATGCGATTTTTTAGTATACCATGCATGAAGAGTTATCAACATTTATGTGCCGAGTACGTCGTGTAGTGATTGATGAATTGGACAATACGCTTAAACTAAAAATTGACCTTCTTTCGCATAAAAATCTTCCTAACTGTCGCTTAACTGACAATAGACATACTTGTGGAAATGATAGGGAGTTGTGACTAGTTGAAGGAAAAGTTAGTTTAGTAAATTCGGCAAGTATGTTCAACATATCATTGTTTGGCTATGTGATTTTCCAGAACCTCAAGAATATGATTTTTATAGTAAAGGAATAGATGGAAATACCATCTTCCCATTTCAAAAGTTTTTGACATATATGTTTATGATTTTGCTACGTACAGGAACGTGTACCATTCTTTAGAAGGTGTATACTTACAAATTGGAAACATGCCATTAACTTTTCAAAAGCAATTAAAAAAACCATTTTTTAATTGGGTTTGTTCCATTTGGAGGAATTTTGGAAGATTTTATTAAACCCGTGCTTCAAGATATAAAGCAATTAGAGAAAGGCTTAATTATAGAACAGTAAATGGTAATACTTGGGTAACTGGTGGTCTTGGCTGTATTACATCTCCTACAGCAACAACGACTTGGCAGGTATTAAATGACATAGGGTCAATCATGGTTACCGCATATCGGCACATGTAATGTTTCAATTAATCAGCTTACTAGCTCGGATTGCAACTATGTAAAGAATGCACGTTTTCTTCAACAGACAGGAGAATGCCTCATAGAAATTGAAAGTCAAAATTCAAAGACAGAAAAGGATCAGCTAGCTACCGAGTATGGTATAGTGAACCGGGAGCCTTCAATTTGGTTAAGTGGAATTAACACTTCCAAACTTCACAAGACGCATACCATTCTATGTCTGGAAAAGTATATACTCTATTAGAAGCAACATTTAGTAATTTTAATATGGCTGGCGAGGATGATTTTTTGGAGTATTGGAGAAGTATCGAAAAACCTGTCCAGCGCCAAATCCTTTGTGACACTGCAAAGTTTCATGTTTTCTGATGTCCTGAGACTTGCAATGTTAATGCCATTTATACTCCAACGCTTTTTAAAATCCCATTATATAAAGACGGACACTGAATAATTGGCAAAAAATTTCAGAATAAGACAAATTCAGCTGTATAAAAATTATGTATTTGTTGGGTAATTGAAAACCAAAACATTGAAATTTGCATGTTTGAATACTATGACAGAAAATAATTATCAAGCATTACAAGATTCACTTAAAGAAGAATGTGAGATTCTTATTGAAGTAAGACATTCATTAAAATCTGCTATGTTTACCTCAAGAAATTTCATTAGGACATCACAAATTTTTCGCATTAATATATGAAACTAGTGAATTTATAATCTTCACCATTTCTTATTAGTTATTTCCAAATAATTTTACAAACTTACCTAATTTGCAGGTAAATATACACCTTCCTTAACTCTGGAACACTTACAAATACGGCTGTTGGATTAAAAGAAATGTTTCATCGTACAACACAATACAGGCACTATCAGCTATAGCATCTTGTCAGATTTTCGCAATCAATGCACTAAAAAATCTCACCATGGATCCAAATCTCCACATAATATTATCTGGCTGGTATTTCACAGAAAATCCATTTACACATATAAATAATATTCAGAAGGATGAAGACGGACATGATGCTATATGTGTTTAGAGTTAGTATTAGTAATGAGATCATTTTATCTACTAATTCATATTTATATTCCATAGATGTAAATAAATTCACTATATGCCATATTAAAAACTTTGTTGATGTTTCAGTTTACAATCAATAGAATGCCGAAAAAAATCCGAAAAAAGGACTATCGAAAAAGTTGGATGAAAATCATTCATTCTTTCGAGACCTTGACAGAGCATATGTTGATTATTTAAATTCAAAGGTTGCAATAGTGAACAAACATATAGAATATTATAATTCAATAACGTATACCATTCTTAAAAATAACCAAGAACCCATATGATTAAAACTTCATGTTGGTGATACCGTAGAATTAAATGAAGAGTCTGAAGGCATTGCATATATATGCTAAACTAGAGGTAATTATCCAGCACCAAGCAAATAATGGTCCAACATTGCGCATTTTTTTATTTAATTGGTTTCAGGCAACGAATTATGTTGATTCTATTTCAAAATGTTCACTATAATATCCAGAAGCTCGAAGAGTTGCGTTGGTTACGAGACTTTCCAATTAATTTTATTGATCATTCATCGCATGTTCATTTTATACATGGTTATACAAACACATGTAACATTAAGCATGATGAAACTACATCCTCAACCAATTTTATTTCGATATAGATGATGAAATATAACAAATCACGTGTACAAATTAAATTTTATTGGCGCTCGAATTACAATATTTTATTATAGTTTTAATATTATTTTCATATTCTTGATAGATAATGAATTTTGATTACTTGAATTATTAGCATATTCTCGACAGTTTTTAATAAAAGTAAAATAAATGTATTTATACATTTTTTTGATATGATTACTACATAAAATAATATTTTTGATATATATAATTTTAAGATTATATTGATGACATAAATGGTTAACATCATCGAGTTATAAGAGAGTTAACATGAATATATCTGATATATTCTAAACATATCTGCAAAGAAGGAGGGTAGTTGCAACATGACATAGTTTAGGATGCCTTCAGGTATTTGGATTTTGCTTTCTTTCTTGTTTACCCATTTACTAAGATTTTTGCTATACAAATATACAAATCAATAAAGTCTGGTATTAAAAAATAAATATGGCCTAATAAAGAATTTTTTTTACACAGAAAAATCTATTTTAAAAATAAAAAAAAAAATTTGAACTTAGGAAATTGATCCCATGTCTGAGTGTTTTGGAATAAGAACTAGTAAAATGATCATTTACCAGAGTTTTTCCTAGAAAATTTTTTTAGGGATGGAAGAAGTAATTCTTATGAAATCAAATTGGAAACCAAAGCAATGGTGTGACTAAAGAAGGGAAGTGACTATATGAGAGTTGGCTATAGAAGAAGTCGACCATATGTTATATAAAATGCATATGAATTTAGTCGATTTTGAGTTTGTGTTTTACAAGCTTCTATTTCATAAAGGATGTACTAGGAAGCATTTCCCGTTAAAAGATATGACTATTCAAAGGGTGCAATACCTTTACTTTTGAATATAATGAAGAAAAAAAAAATATTATTCTATCAAGGAAGTATATTTAAAAGAGAGTTATTACATGAAAGAAGAATATGATTTAGAAAATTCTCGTAAAATTAGGAATGACAATATTAGGAAGAACCCAGAGTTATCAAGTTGTACATAAATAGCACCTTTGCATAAATAATTATCAGGCCAATTTTGATTGTAGTCTTATTGATAATTCTTAAATGTGAAATCATAAGGTAAACTGTGTATTTATACAAGTATATATATTTTTTATATTCACTTATTATAGACTATATAAAATGAAATCTTGCAAGTTTAAACTTTCGATGCTTCAATTGTAACCAAGCTCGCCTAAACATATTAAATATAGATTCATTGAAATAATAATTCTGTCTAAAAATAGTAAAATGATCCTCAAGGAACAATTTTTTACATGTAGACCTATTTAGCACTAAGCAATTTCCCATGAAAAAAATCTAAAAAATATTACCATCATTCAAATGAATCGTTTAAGGTTAGTAACCATAACATTATCTTCTATTTTAATTTTTAAAATACTGTATTATTCGAAATGATGAAATAACATTTCTTCTTTCATATTAACTTAATGTTCAAACGAATTATAATGCGCCAATGTTAAGTATATATAATATTTATATTTACAGAATTACAATATATATATATTTATAGAAAAAAAAAAAGAATTTCTGAGAAATTTCTCAAGCCTTAATAAATATTATTATACAATTTATTTACATCACGAGACATGTACTGTACAAACTAAACACAAAATCTAATTGGTCGATAAGCATGCGGGACAGAACGAACATTGTATCTGAAATGTTTCGAAGTAAACGGTCCTACGCTATGCTTCGGACAATTATATAAAGAGTTAATACCACAACTTTTATGTTAAGAAATTCTGAATCTTTTATATAACCAGTTTCTTTTATTTGATGAAAATGTTCCTTTCGTCATTATCGAGAATGAGAAAAAGAGAAGGTTTGATCTTTTTTAGTTAGGAATTAATTATTTTTTTTTTCTTTGCTTATAAAATTTTATTCACGATGATTCATACTTCGGAAAAAGTATGAATACAAATTTCGCGTTTCAAATGTTAAGATCTGTTAAGTCAATAGTTATTCTGAATCTAAATATAAAAAATATTAAAATGAATAGTTATAACATAAATCCTATGATGTATACATAATCATAGATCTTACTCATCAAGCATGTTTTAGAGGCGTGAACCCAACAATCCGATATCGACGCCAAACGACAGGGAACAGTACAGTAAGGGCATTCTTTTTCATCATCTTCATAATTTATTTCTAAAAAATAGTGAATTTTTAAAATTTTCTACATAATGGACCATGGTTTAATTTTTTTGATTTTTCTTTAGATTCTGTATTTACTTTTTAATTTTTCTTCTATAATTAGCATTTCTTTTATACGAAGGTCGAGCCACTTATGGGGCAAGTGTTTTAATTAATTATAGTTAGCCTTTTGATGCAATGTATTTATACCTCTTGTCTTATTTATTGTCTACACATACTTAATCAAAACCGACCACTTTTCTCGGAATAAATGTTGGTGCCGTGAAAGTCAAATTCGCTTGATTCTAACTTTTCTTTCTGAATTCATCGTGACTACAAACTCTTGATAGACTCTTGCATAAACTTTTGGTGGCTTGTTGTGACGAAAAAAATGATAAATCCGATTTGCGATTCTCCGATGTCTCGGAAAGTAATTAATAACTTTATATTATGAAATTTCCTTTTGTTCTTGATAAATATTTTCAATGTTTATATATATAATTTATCACGTGACTACACAATGTAATTTTATTGGCGAACTAATGCTTTTTATATTGTTTATTATTCGTGTGTTGTCTCAGAAAAATAAGTATAACAGTAAGGAATAAAAGTACTATTTATAATTCTTTTTTTAATACCAATTAGTTTTGACATTTTTTTTTTTTTACTTAATTTTCACCAATCAAATGATAAATGTAAAATCGATCTCCACAAAAATCTTTCATTTTTGCTTCTCTTTCGACAAGTAAACCTTCAATCTTTCAAAATTTCTGATTTGTAATTATTCGTACATATATAGTATAGGTAATTAGGTATCCTTTAAAGTTGACCAATCAGATGTCACGGTCTTATATATAAACCTTTTTTATTAATAATATATAAACCCCAGGTCCCTGTATCGATTTTAAATTTTAATGTCGTGAACCGAATATCGAATTTGTGTGGCCTAATATGTATTAGAATTATTTTGGCTTATGATCCTGGGTCTGTGGTTCATGAGAAACATTATCATATATGCAAAAAAAGCTCATGGAAAAGGAATAAGCAAAAAAAGTAAAAAGTGTACGTTTGTAAAAAGGTTACATTGTACGCGTGACAGATTACATTTTTTTTGCAATGTATTTGTAAATGATTTTAATTCAGTTAAAAGGCTTGCTAGTGCGATTATATTGTAAACATAAGATATATGCTTCATAAAATTATTTTTCTGCGCCTTACGCTAAATCTCTATTAACCGCAATAATCGGAGGATATAATTATATATATCAGGTCAAAGTGAAATGTCATTTACGTAATTCGTGGTAAACCTCTTAATTTATGTAGAAGATCGCCTAGAAAAAAATATATCGGCAAATCCGTTTTACATCCGATCCGATTCGACTGCATATTTGATGACAAATTAACTAATTTATGATCAGCTGCCCGTTTCAACAGGAGTTTTATTTCCGGTAAATAATTTTTTAAATATTCCCCACGCTACTGCTATTCTCTTATTCTCTTCATTCTCTTATTTATTAGATTCAATTTATTTAATTGAATAATTTTCAAGATGCAAATTTACGGCCTTTGTTGTGTGATCGAGAATAAAGAAACTCCGATTCCTTTACAAAATGTTGCCGTTAAAGCTAATAGTAAGTTTAAACTGATAATCTGGAATCTGTACTATGATTATTATGTAATCAATCAAATTTCTTATATTCTAAATTTCACTTAACAATTATAGTTGTTGATATGATAACTGAAGGTTTGTTAAAATTTGGTCAAAATTATAAAATAAACTGCAACCCGTATATATTTACATAAATATTTAAATATTATAATTATATTTTTTTTTCTTCCTTTTATAAAGTTACAATCAGCCAAACTTATAAAAATATTGAAAAAGATCCTATTGAAGCTCGATATAAGTTTCCCATTCATGAAGCCGCAGCAGTCTGCGGATTTGAGGCAGTTATTGATGGACAAAGAAAAGTAAAAGGTGTCATAAAAGAAGCAAAAAAAGCCGCACAAGAATATACTGAAGCAATTGAGGTAGAAATACTTTTAAGAACTAATTTTTTATATAAATTATTATTTATTCATATATTTACATTAAAGTTATTTTTCTTTAAATTGATTAGAAAGGACATGGCGCATATTTGTTAGAATCTGAATCCGCAGATGTATTTCAATGTTCTATTGGAAATATTACATCCGGACAAACTATAGTCGTAAAGATTACGTATGTTTCGGAACTTAAGCACGACTCTGATACAGAGAAAATCCGATTTGTTCTTCCAACTCATATTGCGCCAAGATACGGTTCTTCAACTTCGATCTCAACAACATCATCAAATGATGGGAAAATTCTTGAACCTGATACCGTGTTATATTCTAAAGAGGCTAATTTTTATTTAGATCTCACTGTTACTTGTAGAATGACTTCAATTATTCAAAGTATTGAGTCACCTTCACATAAAATTTCTACTGAAATGAATATTGACGAAAATCCTAAACTTTCAAAGATCACTTTACTTGATCAAATCACTCATTTAGAAAAAGATTTTATTCTTGTAGTTAAAAGTAAAGATCTTGATCAACCACGGTAAATACAAATATTTATATTATCTATTTGTTATTAATTCATTCTTAAATATAATTAATATAATTATTTAATTTTCTTGTATCTTTTAGTGCTTTCCTTGAATACAATCCTGAAACACAAACTAACTGTGTTATGTTAACTTTGGTTCCGAAATTTTCATTGAATACAACTATTACTGAACTAATTTTTGTCGTTGATAGGTATGATATAATTCAATTACGCGTTATTAAATTTAATTTTGATTATATATATATATAAATTTTTTTTTTGTTGATATGGGATAGATCGGGTTCAATGTCTGTTGAACCTATGAAGAAAGCTGCGCAAGCACTTGAATTATTATTACGTTCAATTCCTGAAGATTGTTACTTTAATGTAGTTTCATTTGGAAGTCATCATGATTCTCTTTTCCCTAAAAGTCAACTTTATTCCGAAGAATCCTTATCTGAAGCTATTAATCTTGCTCAAAAGATGACTTCAGATTATGGAGGGACAGAAGTTTATAATGCACTAAAATGGTCATTTGAAAATTCAATAAATGATATGGCAACTACTGTATTTCTTATTACAGATGGTGAAGTTTGGAATGTTAATCAGATTGTAGAGCTTGTACGTATAAATGAAGAAAAAAAGGATGGTGACCTACGTCTTTTCTCGTTAGGAATTGGTGATGCGGTTTCTCATCACTTAGTCGAGTCTGTTGCTCGTACCGGTAAAGGATATGCTCAATTTGTAACAAATAATGAAAGGATGGACAAAAAAGTTATTGGAATGTTAAAGAATGCATTGAAACCACCAATAAAGGATTATGAAATTACTTGGACCGATAATAATTCCTTAGAATCAAATAAAAATGAAGAACCAGATATGATGCAAGATATTAATTTTACGAGCGATAATAAACCATCATCACAAAATGATTTTTTTACCGATTTTAAAGTTCAACAAACTCCATATTTCATTCCACCAATTTATTCAGGTGTTCGTTTTATTGTTTATTGTATTTTGGAAAAAAATATCGAACCGTGTGAAGTTATTACTTTAAAAGCTACTTCTCAAGATGGTCCCATGAAACTTGATATTCCTTTAGATCCTGTCACTTTGCAAGGTTCAATTATTCATAGATTAGCAGCAAGAAAACTTATTCAAGATCTTGATGATGAAAAATCGTTTCTTCATAAGAATCCTAAAAATGCTGATAAAATTATTTCAGCTCCATTAGTTAAAGAATATATTGTTAAACTTGGTAAAACTTTTAATTTAGCATCAAAACATACAAGGTATAAATTTTCAATTTTTATTGATAATATTATACAGTGACACCTCTATAAGTGCACCCTCTATAAGTGCACGTACTATATAAATTCTCTGTAAGTGCACAGTGGGTCTGGTCCCAACTTATAAGAGCTCTTAATATTTTACTCTCTATAAATGCACACCCTCTCTAAGTACACATTCTACTATTTTTTTACTATGGTCCCAAGGGGGGTGCACTTAGAGAGGTGTCACTGTATTACAATACATATCCACTCTCATATTTATTTATTTAATATTTTAATATTTTTGTTTTTACCAGTTTTATTGGAATTGATGAAAGGACTAGTGAACCTGATGAAGTTTTCATCAAACCAAAGCAAGTAATTGTCCCCCAAGCCTACTCATCATCTGGTTCAGGTAGAGGACGTATGTATCAATTTTGTAAAAAAATAAATTTTTTTTTAATGGAAAATTCTAATTAATAATATTTTTACATAGTTGGTAAGGGTGGTGCCAAAAGGCATCGAAGAATAATTGTTAATACTCATGCAGATGAAGATGAAGATGAAGATGATGGTAAAGGAATTAAATTATTTATAATTAAAAAAAAAAATAAATAGAAATATTTTTTTAACAAATATTTAATAAATAGGATTAGATTCTCCACCACCTCCTCCAAAACGTTCCGCAACAAATCGATTACCCAGATTATCAACGGGTGGTAAAGCTGCCAGAAAACAACTAGCTTCTTCAGTTGCAATAACGCAACCGGTAGAACAGGAAACGACATTACAAGAAATTGACCAGCCCGAAATTAAAATTCATAAAGAATCAAATATTGAAAATTTATTTGAATTTTTAGGACTACAATCATTTGATGGTAAATTCTTACCAAATAAATCATTTTATAAATTTTTTTATAAAAATGATTTAAATGATTTAAAACAAGAAATTGAAAAGGAAATTGGAGAAATTAAGGAAATCGAAGAGATATTAACTACTTGTATTTCTATGAAATATCTCGAAATAATTATGTTTGAAAATTTTAAAGACGAATGTGAAATGTGTTATGAAAAAGCTGAAAAAGCTTTAAAGAAAATGGTTGAAAATGAAGGAAAAAGAAATATTATTTCTGAGAAAGCTAAAGAATGGATTCAAAATTGGGTCAATGATAAAGAGTAAAGAGATTAAATAATAAAAATGATTTTTTTTTATAATTTGCTTTTTATTTTTGTAATATTGAATATACATGTTATGTACTGTATATTAATAATTATATATGATTAAAGTTCTTCAAGCAAGGTTAAGAACCTGCAAAAATGAAATAAATTATTAAATAAATTTTTTCGTGTATTGTTATGTGACACTTCAATTGTTGTCGGCACCATCAATAATAACAGAATGATTCTTGTCTCTAACTAGTAAGTGTGAACATGCAGTAATTGCTGTATCAATACATTTTAATTTCTTGAATCAAAGATTTTCAACATCTCGAGTCTACAATTCCAATAATAAGTATTAAAATTGTCTAATTTAAGTTGATTAGTGATGAATTTTAACCTTGAACTTAGTTAGTTCAATTCATAAATTCAAAATCACGAGCGGTCGATATATTATTCCAAGAATTTTTTAAAGATCAGAAGTCGTCGTCGTAACAAAAAATTTTCGCTCTCACGTGATCATTAAAATTATTTGTCAATTATAATTTCATAACGCCAAGCTAATACGTAATTTTGGCGTAAAAGTGGAGTTTTGTTGGTGATTATTTCTAATGGATAAGTTTACGGACGTGCTCATTATCAGATGGAAATTTCAGAAAGCTGCTATCAATTACGTATCAAAGGCATCTTCTCCAAAAAAATACTTTATTGCGTCAAATACAATTTTTATTTTGTTCATTAAAGTCGTTGAATTAAATGCAAACATTTTAATGTCCTCATTTAAATACAAATACATATACTAGATTCAAAGACATTTGTACTTCACATGAGTTTGGTTAATATTTTTCATTAGCCATTTAAGCTGCAAACTACTGATGTTTTGGTTGCAGAATCCTAGAACTTATATTGTCAAAGAAATCAGTAAATACTTTCAAATCAAAGTTTGTACTTGTTCGCACAAAGACTACAAAGACTTCACTAATGATTTATATACAGTACTTGTAAATAATTTTTACTAATGCGTTTGCGGTGTATTAGATGTCTACAATAAAGTAGAGCTTCAAAGATAAACAATATCGATTATTCCAACTATAAATATATATAATTGATAGTACGATATTATTCAATGATAACTTTAATGAAATGAATAAGAATTAGTATGTGCTTTCCATCGGGATAAGATAAGAAAAAGAAATGAACCCCCAAGATAATTAGGAAAAAAGTGGTTAAGATTATATTTAACAATGTTAAGCTCATGTCTTTATCCCCGTCACTTAAATATTGCCTCTACTTCCTCATAAATACATTCCCTTATGAGACCTCCTCAAATAATACGAACTAATTTAAGATTTTCAACGGGAAAGAACGATCTTCCCAATTGACTTAGCCGATTTCGGTTAGATTGTGATCAACCAGCTAATTATTTAAAAAGAGAACATTCATGGAAATATCATTTAATTTTTTAATTTACAAAATTTATGAATTTTTATATACTCATGATTGTTTTCTTGAGTTTCCTGGAATATTCTAGTTCATAATAGGTAAGTCTGAAGTCTCATTGTTTTTCAGATATTATTAAATTACTTTTCTGAGCCAATTTTGGCTGATCCTAAATAGAAAGCAATAATTTGAGTTGTACTACCAGATATTATTATTTATAAACTCTTTATGCTCTATAAACATTCATCATGTCGACCCGCAATAACTCTTAGTAAGTTTTTTTTTTTTTACTTTTTTTCAATTATTTATTTGCAATACTATGGTATTAACTTTTAATTTCATCCTTCTCCATAAATCAATCACAAAGCAGCTTTTATTTAAACATGATAAATTTTTTAAGAACAGTATCACATTTAGCAGCTACTATGGCATTGATTGTATTCGCCGTAAACCTAGTTGATATTGTTAAAGAAGTAAGATATATACAAAATGCTAACTACAATATAAACGAAATTTATAATGATATACCTTCTAGTAATAATAAAAGCAATATCATTAATATCATTGATCGTCTCCCGGAAATTCTTAGTTAATGTAATTATGATGACACATTTGGAATTTATTTAAACAATTATTACGTTATTATTATATTAATAATAACAACAAAAAAAAAATTAGCGGAAATTGTAGTAGTATTATTTTCACACATTTGATAGAAAATGCATTAATCAGATGATAATTTAGTAATTTTACGATCAACGTTCTATTAATATTATTAAATCTAATTCGTTGAACGATATTTTAATTATAAATAATTTGATTGACATTGTAATTAAATCCGTAAATAAAAATAATTAATTTCTTTCTTTATTGAATTCAAATATTTTACAAAATTAAACAAGTATAACTTATGCGTGTACGTTTCGTATTTATTTCTCGTTTCGTTTAATGGACCTTACGCAACAGTTTTACCGCCATGACTGATTATGACATAAATAATGATAATCATAAAACGAGGTATGTTGAAGAAGATCGTTCTGGCGGTTCTGCTTAACTGTTCCTCGCTTCCCTTGTTCGATGGTAGGCCATTACTATTTTATGATGGTGCAAGTCAAATACTGTATAACTGTTAATATAGTTATGATCTTGAAAATAACATGGATGTTGCGTCTTTCATATTAATATGCCATGACGAGTATTGATGGTAATTTATTGCTTTTTTCGAAAAAACTGGGTACTCAGGCCACCGTCGACTTCTCCAATAGAATATTCTATAATACAAGGGTATCAATTACATATCCTTTTTTCTATTTATAATGTCGAAATGAAAATTAGAAAAGAAAGAGAAAGGTCACGTTAGCAGGTCTCTAGTCGATGCGTGTTTCCTATAATCCTATTATTCGTTCAAGTATTAAAGTAATTATCAACATTCGGTTTTCAATCACTCCTCAGTCTCCTCACCCGCACCGCAAGATTCTTACCAGTATGTATAGGACCCATAAGAGTAATTTAATTGATTTAATTAAAATTTATTTAAATTTAGAATCATTTGAAATCTCTTAAGTAAAATAAAAGCAATGCTCAATTTACATAGTCATCACTTTTTTTATATGATGTGATTAAAAATTTCATCCGAAATAAAAACCTCCATTATTTATGTAGAAACTCTGTGAATCTGCTACTGTATAAATTCCAATGAATCATGCTATATTCATGGAAAAACAAAAATCGCGGATCAACTTTATTACAAAAAAACATCGGTATAAAATGAAAGAGTTTGCTATGTTTTTTAAACAAACTATGAACGTTGGGATTTTATTAGAAATTCTTCGTACATAAACTACCATATACTCCTGTTGAGATGACCAAATGCTTTGTAATAATATTGGCAAAATATTGTCGTCTTACCATCTGAGAAAATAGAGCCAAAAAAAACCTTAAGTAACTCAAGGGACTTAACCGTTTAATTAACCGGTTAACATTAAACGATTCCAATCTCTACATGAAAATTCCAGAAGTTTTGAGTAGCAGTCATATAGCCCGGATTTAAAACTATCCAATATAAAACTTTTGGTCGATCGTAATGATAAAGAGTACGTAGATAACGCGTGAATTAATTAGTGAAAATATTGGCGAACGTATTTCATATTAATAAAGTCCCTAAATAAAACTTAAAAGTTCGGTTACAACCGATAATAACCGGTTTTTACCGATTCGGTTATCGGTTCGATTTCAATCCGGTTAACCGTCGATTCTATATATAAAAAAACTCGATATAAAAAACCGATCGGTTAATTGTATATGTTTAATATTATCCAAAAAATTTGCTTTTTTTAATTAAAATACATTTAAAATTATGATTTTTATTATTTACATGTATAGTATTCTCATATTTGAATTATAATTTTACGCGTTGATCACGCATCGCCGAAAACCCACATAATCAGTATTATTATTGTTTTAAATTTAAAGAAAATGATAAATAATCAATAATCTTTGATATTTTTTATTTAGTTTTGCGATCGGTTCAGTTTTATTGGTCGGTTTTGTGGTCGGTTCAGTTTTGGTTGAAACCCGCGGTTTTAAAATCGTAAAATAGAAAATTGCATTTATCTAAAAGTACAAATTTATATATATGATTTATTATCTAAAGCATCACTCAACATTGGTTCGATTGGAGGATCTAAGAACGCTCAAATCAACCCTGAGAAATAGAAGATAAAATTAATGAGTATATTAATCGGATAAGAGAACGTATCAATTTGGCATCTAAAATTTAAGAAAGCCTGAATGACATTGAACGAATTGGTAATAATAGTTGCGGAAATATAAGTGAATTAATTAACAAACCGAGCGGCTAATTTGAAAATTCGAATGACTTCAATGAGTTCAGCCGGTAGTGTTACTATAAAGAGAAATAAAAGCCAATTATCCAGTTAAAATTCCACTGATTTGTTTATATTGTTTATTGGTCAAAATTTAGAAGTTGGAAACGATCAAAAAACTTTACAGCTGTTTTCATATTATTCGGGACAAAGTAAATTTTGAACACGACATCCAGTCCACCGGTCCGGTATTGATGATATGATTTGATGTATAAGTAGCGCAAAAATATCAATCTTGATAGGTTTGGGGTATGTATCTTAATATGTTCCACCATATCAAGAAGACTAGTCGTACAATATCAAGATCAATACTTTTGCATAAGTAGCAAATGCATAAATTACATAATAAACAATAAATTATTTCATATGATCTGAACCGGATCGGCAGACCGGTCAAAATTTTACTTTGTCCCGAATAATATGAAAACAGCTGTAACCGGTCAATCGATTACAGCAAAATTCGAAATATAGTGGACACTTGAAAAATTTGATTGTCGGGTAGTCGGGTGATATATAACACGTGACATATATATATATATAATTGTATATACTATATAAACTTTGTTCAAATTTAATTAAAGTATACCCGTGTTATTTTCTTTTGATTTTTGTATAATGCCAAAATCAATACTAAATAATCATTTTCGTTTATTAATAGTTGAAAGGAATTTGAAAGGTGGACAGGCATTTAAGCGAAATTCAAAAGAAAATGTCATTATGGTTCAATAAAAATCAAAATAAAGTAATATTTGTTGAAAAAAAAGTTTTAATTTATGTTTATATATGTTTACATATTATAGTATGTACAATTATACTCTATTATACTTTATACTACGCTATCATATATATAAATGTTACGTGTTATATATCTTTTCTAATAACCCGACTACCCGAACTACCCGACTAACCCCGAGTACTCGACAATCCCGACAATCAAATTTTTCAAGTGTCCACTATATTTCGAATTTTTCTGTAACCACCATAATCGAATAATAATCGGGTAATTAATCGGTTAATTGTTCATACATGTATAAATGTTCAAAAATTTCGGAACATTATTATGATTATTATGGCGTAGAGAATATTTATGATAGTGCATAAAATTTAAAAATAGGCGAATAAAAATCAATTTTTTAATATTTATTTGTTCTTAAATTAATTTTTACTAATTTAATAATTAATTTATTATAAGAAGAATGTAAAGTAATTTTTATTTATTTATTTTTTTGCCTGCTCTGCCGTTTGTTGATGTCTCATTATACCCATTCTAAATAATAATAATCCAATTTATTAATAGTCAATTAAATTAATCGATTAACCGTCTTAATCCAACTTATAATATTATTCTTTGAACGATATGATAGAACTGGTTATCTAACAGCCATTTTTACCAGGTTTACGTACCATCATGTTGAAAGAATTAATAAAAGAGTAGTTTAATAGTAAGTCATAATAATTAAATGGTTTTAATCTGTTATAATAATATATCGAATACGTCATAGATATTCGTATGAGCGGAATCAACGGATACGGATAAACGGATGAAGAATATCTGCGGACTCCGTGTTTCATGATCCAAATAATAATTCTGATTGATGATTGGTTATGCAACCAGTCAGTTGCTATGTGATTTTCGTAGTAATAATGTTAGTTTTGCATTACAAATATGAATCGCATTTTTTAAACGAATTTTGTTTGTGAACTAAGAAATTCAATGCTTGAAGATATTCCTCAATACATATTTATATTAGAAAATTACCATATAAAAATAATTTACCAAGAATTTTAATGCACACTTTATGTAATAAAATTAGATTTTTTTTCGATTACATTTACAATATAACTTTAATCATTTATTTTTGGATAAAAAGATTCTAATATAAAATTTAAATGATTATAATAATTATTATATGCAGGGTTTCAATATAAAATATGTATTCCTGGACATTGAATTTGATAATATTTGCAACATAAAAATTAACATTATTACTGCAATAATTCGAAACCGGTAATGAATGGTTATGCTAATATATAGTTTACTTAAATATTCAAAAGATTATCATGATGCTACCATGCATACATCATTTCTTGATTTTCTAAAAACAATATAAATAAACAGCAAGTTCTAATAGCCATCTAAAATTTTCAAACAAAACAAATAGATATATATTTTAGCTTACATGTTAAGAATTTAACTTAAATATGAACAAAACACGTCAGAAAACTCAATTTTCTGACGACTCGGAAAATCCTTTTATTTCCATACCTTACAAATTACAAGAGGACAATATCATCTTACCCCAATCACAATCACATTCTGAACATATATCAGCTATTTCAGATCGAAAAGGTAATTACGTGGATTCGACGTCACATTTAACAAACCAACAATACAATGACCTAAACCTTAAATCGCCTGGTAATGATCATTTGTTCTCTATTCTTACTTATCCTCAACAAGCTTCAAGCGCAAATGCTAATAATATGGCTTCTTTACATTATCCATGCCAATATGACCCAATCACGTTAATGCAACCACAACAACAAATTCCTCAAACTATATACTCTCAAGATAAAGCACAACGTGCTGTTCATCGTAATAAATTTTTTTATCGACCATATAACGATTTTTTCAATTACCATATAAAATGTGAAAAAGTTTCTCTACAATTATTAAATAATTCGATGCAACCTAAAGCGAATGAATATATTTTCTATTACCAACAACAATATAATAATCAGATTTATCAAATATTATGTGAAATTGTTTCTCCCAGTTATCTCAACAAGAAATTTTACGGTATCGAAATTGAACCAAATATGGAACAGAAGCAATTCGTTTTCACATCCGATCAACAAGAGAATCTTAAATTCTATTTATCACAATATTTAGGCAACTATTTATTTAACTAAGGAATATTCAATTTTTTAGTATTTATTACAAAACAGGTTACTCGTCGAATAATTTCAAACCATAAGTTAGATTTTCATTGTAATGTATGATATTTATCCTATTTACCTATGTTAAGATTAAAAATTTAAATATGAATCAACATAAGAATTATTAATATACGTGATTAAAATTTATTTATCAAGACAAGTTATATGAAAAATCAACTTAATGAGAGTTGGGTGTAAAAAGACAATAAAGAGAAAAGGAAAACAAAAAATATTATAAAGAGGAAATAGCGATTATCAGTTGTTTTTTATGGTATGACAAAATTACGGGCGTATTTTTGTCAAAATAAAAATTAAATTTAATAACTAAATCTTTATTTATTTATAATAAATATAATTTTCATTTAGCCATAAAGGCATATAGGCTCAAATTGAATATCATATCCATTTATTTTTATACAATATTATGTAATTAATTTAATTGTAGTATTCTAATTATTAAAACACGAAGAAATGTCAAATTCTTAGTAATTAAGTTTAAACATTGTAGATTTTTATCCTAAATATTATTATTTGTTGTTCATCAAAATCGGATGTCGCATTCCGCATAAAAATACAGATGCTTCTAATTCGTTATTATCGCTTAATAATAATTTATATTTTTTTTTTTAATATTTTACTATAATTGCGATATAAAAAAGAATATTTATAATTGATTGTACAGTCAGACCTCCATAAGTGCACCCTCTATAAATGCACACCCTCCATAAATGCACCTTTTATCAGGTCCCAACTTGGGCCTTAGTGCTAAATGCACGTTTTTTATATATATATATATTCTGTAAATGCACGTTTTATAAAAAATTTCATATAACAGATAATTACTTATAAAATTTTTGTATTACCTTAATTTATATGTATCTATAAACGCACACCCTCTCTAAATGCACGCTTATACCCAGTCCCAAGGGGTGCATTTATAGAGGTTTGACTGTAATTTAATCTTATAACATCAAAGGTAAAAATAAATCTGATTTTGAACGCACAACACAATGATAATCAATTGCCAACTACTCACGTGATTATTGGCCAACATCTAACATCAACCATTCGACCGGCATTAAGAAATTAATCATGTGAAAAATTTTATGTGACAAATAGTGATTTTGCACCCATACTTGAAGAAGTGACAAATTATATGAGATCACGTTAAAGATGCTCAACGGTCTTTTCGGTCTTGCCCGGTCCTGGCCGGTCTTTGGGAAAATATCAATGATCTGCGCCTGAAATTTTTGTGACGCAGCTGGATTGGCAAAGACCAATAAATAGAAAAATTTGGCCTCTGTCCTACTTTTTCTAAGGCCAGCAGAGCTAAAAGACCGAAAAAATGCAGTTTTTAGTCAAATAGGCCTATAATATCCTATTTATTGCAAAATTGGCTGATTGGATTAGTACAAAATTTTGCCACTTTTTGGTCTTTAACCA
>JADRCO010000293.1:0-38950 GCA_021464525.1 Rhizophagus sp. LPA8_4_AMF | reverse complement strand
GTGATATTGGGAAATCACCAAAATTACTTAATGTTGGTCGGATATTCCAGCCAGTGTTCTTATAATTTGCCAATAGCTTCAGCGGCTACGCACTGCACTTTGATTATTCATGACAATACTGCTTCGGATTTAAACAACTAAAAAAAACAACTAAAAAAACAAATATAAGGAAATCAAAAGAGCAATACATTTAATTATTACTCTTTATTTGTATAAGATAATTACGTAATAATTTTGAATTAAAAATTTAAAAATTACATCATCATATATAGATGTTAAAGTAACCCGGTTAATTATAGTATTTCTATAAAAAAAAAACGATATCTAAATTTTTTCTTGCACATAATTACACGTGATATCCTTGAAGGACATTAGTGCGGCAAGTTCCATTGCGTCAGGAATTATAAACATTTTAACAGATAAATGTATGGTAACACCGATCTGTAGATCAACATAAACGGCTGTCCGTTTTATTGGCGTTGAGCCAGAATTATAAACTTTTTTTAGCTTGTACATGTGTTTATATTTGAAAAATAAATATGTATTTAATTTCGTATTTTTGTGAAAACAGGCAAAGTTGGATTTTATAAACAATTTTATTGGTTCATAATGATTTTATAAAATTTCTTTTTATCTTACAAATATTATTATAAATTTAAACTTACCGTATGAAGCTCACCGTTAAACGTTTCAAAATATGACATGCAGGGAAACATATGCAAGGAAATTTACTTAATAATTACTAGCGTATATTGAAAATTTTTCACTTAAAATGAATGATATTTCGAAAACTTTAATTTCCTATCCTTAATATATATATATATTTTTTTCCTATTATTATCTTACTTTCTTTTAAATTAAAGAGCAATGAAATTTTTAATTAATAATCAAATAAAAGAGGTACTTTTGTTTTTTTTTTTTTGTTCCGTTTTGTTTTTTGAATTTATTTATTTTAATTTTATTTATAATTTCATCAATTGCTTAATTGCAGAAAGAAAAAATTCCCTATTCACCAACAGATTCGCCATCAAATTCACCATCAAAATCTCAACCTACATTCGATTGGACTGGAGACCTCTTGGATGTAGCTACCACATCTCAAAAATCCAAAAAATCCCTTGATGATTCTACCTCGTTTTATAAATGCCTCTTACGAAAATCTTTCAACCCTTCGAAATTTAAATTAATCAAAGCTCAATTATTAAATGATCATAAGAAAATAGTAGAATATGCCACTCAATTACTTGAAAATTATCCAAACAGTTACGCGATTAGATACATTCGAGCTGATGCTTATCGAACTTTAATGGAATATAAAAAAGCAAAAATTGACCTTGATTTAGCTGTTTCCCTAAAACCGAAAAAACAAGAAGCAATTTGTTTTAGAGGTGTTATGCAATGCTTTCTTCGAAATTTTGATGAAGCATTAAATGATCTTAATAAAGCAATTCACATGGACAAGAATGATGGTTATGCTTATAAATGGAGAGCGTATTGTTATTATAAATTACATCGGTACGATCAAGCTCTTAAAGATATTAATAAAACCATTGATAATGGTGTAGCAGCGGATGTCTTTGCTTACATTATTCGTGCTGATATTAATCGTGAATTGAAAAATTATAATGAAGGAAAAGCTGATATAGAAAAAGCCCTAAAATTTAAATTGAATAAAGTCGATAAAGCTAATATAATTTGTAATCGTGGAATCATAAATATGAGAGCCAGTTGCTATAATGAAGCTATCGAAGATTTTACGCAGGTAAATTATAAATCAACTAATTATTAATTATTACACATAACAACATATATGTTTATTTACCCTTTTTTTTGTTTTTTTTTTTTAATAGGCGTTAAAATTGCAACCCAATAACGCAATTGTTCTTCAAAATCGAAGTAGTGTTTATCGCACGTTAAAAAAGTTAGATGAATCTCTGGAAGATTTAGAAAAAGCATGCCTCGTTGACCCAAATAGCACATATCAATATGGAGTACGTGGAGCTTTGTATATGGAAATGAAAAAATGGAACGATGCAATGACAAATCTCAATTTAGCCATAAAACATCATCCTGACAATGTTCCTTCTTATTCCAATCGTGGAGAATTATTGGTCAAGTTAAGAAAATATGATGAAGCTTACCTTGACATTAAAAAGGCATTAGAAATTGATCCTCAACACATGGTTTCTCTTCAACAAATGACAGATGTTTGTCGAAGATTAGGAAATTATTCGGAAGCATTATCAATGGCAAATAAATCTTTAACTATATATCCTAATAATATAAATACTTTGTTACTTCGCTCAGAAATCTATTATCATCAAAATCTTTTTCAAGAAGCTCTCAAAGATTTAGATAATGCTATTAAACTTTCACCGAAAATACCAACATCATATTGTTGTCGTTCCGAAGTATATTGTAAACTTAAAAATTATGATCTTGCTTTAGCTGACATTAATAAAGCATTATCAATTCGAGATTCAAACCCTTTTGCTTATGAGATACGTGGAAATATTTATCGAAAGCTTGGCAAGTATAACGAAGCTTTAAATGATTTTAATAAATCTTTAGAATTGCTACCACTTGAACAAAATTCAGATGATCAAACCGAAAGGAGTAATTCAGGATATGATGAAGGTTATGTTTTAATCTTTAAATTGCAAGGAGAACGAAACTTTGCAAATTTCTACGCAAGACGTGGAGCAACACTCTTTGCATTAAACCGTTACGAAGAGGCATTATCAGATTTAAATCAAGCATTAAAATTACAATCTGAACATCTACTTTCATTTAAAAAACGAGCATGTGTTTATCAAAAAATGGGGAAATTAGATTTAGCATTAAATGATATTAACAAATTTTTAGAACTTAGAGAAAAATATAGTAAAATTGGACGTAAATCGGATAGTACCGCTGGAATACGAATTCGTGATTGTATTATAAAAGTAGATTAAAATAGACCTAAAAATATTATAGAAGTTTTGTTAATTTACGTCCTTATTATTATTATTGTATATTATTGCATAATATACTTCATTCATTCATTAAACATATTTATCGAATATATAAATGCACGCAGGCAATTCTGTTTCATTTTACGTTGTATATTGATTGAAAATAATAAAAGTTGTTGAATTGAATAGTTCGTGAACTTCTAAATTTCTATCACAATCATCGTGATACCAAATACCAATAACCTTTCTGTTCCACCAAAATATTCCGTTTGAACCCTATCATGTACTGCGATATATTGATATATTTGAATGTATTTTTACTGTATATTTCAAATATTCACTTTTCTGAATTATTGTGACGCAATAGTGAATTCGCGTTGAATTTTTTTTAAACGAATGAAAATTAAACAAATACTTTTTTTTTGACCGAATTTCTAAATATAGCGATTTTTAAATGAGACCTCATTAAATATGACAACATACGCATGCATGCGTTTCTTTAAATAATTTTTTGACATACTTAACTGTGAACCGTTAAACGAATCTAGATTTTAAAAAATGTTATACTTTAATTTGAATGGCACAAATACTTTAATCATGACACCACGCACGCTTTCTGTTCCACCAACATTTATACATATACACACAACGAACAAAAAAACATTTGTACGATATATTAAATGTAAGGTGCTCCCTTCTCAAGTAGTATTGTATTCAGTATTGTATTCTCAAGTACTTGTATCCCCAAGTAATGTATTCTCCAAGTATCCCCAAATATTCTCGCAATTGACGCAGTAGTGAATTCGCGTGAAATTATTTAACGAATGAAAACCAAACAAATACTGTTTTTTAACCAAATTTCTAATTATAGGAGCCCCTTAAAAGAGAAATAATCAAATGTTTCAAATTTTTGCAAATATTTATGCGAGCTAATCTCGTGTAACTGACATGTTGTTTACGAGAATAGAAAATTAAAAAGAAGAGAAATTATAAAAAGTAAAAAAAAATGCACGGACAAAGTTATTATTCAAAAAGAGTGCATTACCGGAATTTTGAAGATAATATTCATGTAAAGAATGGTTACCTAAAGGTACTATTAAATAAAGATCTACTTAAACGTTTCAACTCACGTAAAATTTCCCTAACTTTTATGTAATCTCAATAGTAACGATAAAAGGATAAATTTTTCTTTACTACGCCATGAAATTAAACTATAATTGGTCAAAACTCAAAAGAATCTATCCAATTATATTTGACCCCAAGATCATCATGCACGATTTTGTTCAATGATAAGAAGTTCCATTGTTCTAAAAGCATTTTTTACCCCCAAAATTTCCCGCCCAACAACCTTTTTTTTTTCAATCCGTACCGTATGTAGAAGTATTTAACTGCAAAAGAATAATTTTGTAACCAAATAATAATAATAAAAATAATGCATTAATTCTTTATATTTATTCATTCAGGTTAGAAGAAACGATTGAAAGAGAAAATGATTAATTACTATTATATTCAACTTCCACTTTCAACCCATTTAATAATAATTCAATATATTCAACACATTCAACACATTTCAACATATTTAATCTTATCTGATGTCTTTTAATTTGTCTGGAAATAAAACCTGTAAAATAACGATTTTATATTTCCTTATTTTACCAAATTCTAAGAATCTATAAATCGATTAGTATCTTATCATCAAATCTCCTAAGAAACAAGGTTTCACAAAGCAATAATCTCAATAATCTCTTTTGTTTATTCCCTCGCCTCAGACTCTAATTAGTTAAATTAGTAAGTACTCGTGTAGAATCGTATGCATTACGGAAATTCATCAACAGGAATAAACAAACAATTTGAACAGGAACAAATATATAAAAAAAAACCGGATTTAAACGGGTTTTTCAAAAAAAACTGGAATATAAACAAATTGAATTTGGAGAATAAAAAAATTTTGTCTCATTGTTATAGTTTAATCAACACGCCTA
Organism: Rhizophagus sp. LPA8_4_AMF; assembly: GCA_021464525.1. Taxonomy (NCBI): domain Eukaryota; kingdom Fungi; phylum Glomeromycota; class Glomeromycetes; order Glomerales; family Glomeraceae; genus Rhizophagus; species Rhizophagus sp. LPA8_4_AMF. The sequence goes on along the minus strand of JADRCO010000293.1, from coordinate 34,014 downwards.
AATGTACCTATATATAAAATCATATCTACATTAAGAAAAAATAATTGTGCCAGGGGATGTAAATATTTATGCTTAAATAACACGTAGGATGTGTCGTTGGATTATGTATGACTCGGCTTGTTTATAATCTTAGAATTTTAGATTTTAAACTAAAACTTATTTATAAATGTTTTTGGGGGCATGTCTTAGAAACAGTTCAGGAAACGAAACATCAAAGAAATATCTAAATGTAGGGGATAAGCGATTATTATTTTTAATGATGTGCATATTTGATGTGTAAACAAGTTGATATCAATCAAAACTGGTTTTTTTTTTCTAAAGGAGAAAAAAAACCATTAAAGCAAACGATAAATCCCATCTATTTCTGTTTTTCATCGAAACTTCATTGGATTTGATCATACGTTTTTTTTTTTTAAGAAAAATTTTCAACTCGTAAAATAATAATAATAATAATAATAATTGAAAAAAAAATTAAAAATATATTTTTTCTTCCCTTTACATTCCTTACGCTAAGAAAATTATTAATATTTCACGTCTTTTTATCATATTTATTATTCCCCAATATATAACATATCATACCGAAATTTTTGTATATATCTCACTATGAAAAGTTTCTTGAGCAGAGTACATAAGGTATTTTAAATTCCTTTTACGCAAACGTTCGTTCTTTCAACAAAGATTTGAATAATAATTATTCTAAATAATATTTATATTTCTCACTTACTTTCCGTTATAGGAAACCACTAACAAAAGTTTTAATATTAATATATCGAATACTAAAACAAAAATATGTCGCTCAGCATTTTGGACTTGTGGTTTATCGAAAATTATTTGTTCAAATCGAACTATCCCAGAAGAAAAAAAAAAAGAGAAAATCAAATCCTCTTTTAATTTAAAACGACAATTTCAAAGATTAAAAATCATAAATTTAGCAAAATTTAACCTTTTTAAAGCTCAATTTTTTGAGAATGATGAACAAATTATTTTATGGTGTACAAAATTACTTGATGTTAATCCTAATAGTTATAATACGTTATGTGATAGAGCAGAGTCATTTCGAGAACTTAAAGATTATGAAAATGCTATATATGACTTGGATCATGCAGTTATTCTAAAACCTTATAAGGCAAGAGCTTGGTGTCTAAGAGGAATAGTTAAAAGTCTACAAAAATCTTATGTTGATGCAATTTGCGATCTTGATAAGGCTATCGAAATTAATCCTAAAAGCAGTCTAGCTTATAAATGGCGTGCTTATTGTTATTATATGATGAAATGCTTTGAAGAAGCTTTAACTGATTTAAATATTGCTATTAAAATTGGACCAGCTGACGCGTTTACATTTATTAATCGTGCGGATGTTAACCGTGAATTAAAAATGTATGAAAATTCTAAAAAAGATATTGAAATGGCATTTAAATTCAAGACTGATAGAACTTTAGCTTATGGAACTCGTGGAGTGATTCACCTTGATAATGGTCGATATCAAGAAGCAGTTCGCGATCTAAACAAGGTAAATGGATAATCTTTTGTGTATCATTGCACATTAATACTGCGCCATGGCTGTAAAATTAACTCGATATAAAATCAATTATTTAAAAATTTAAAAGACTTTAGAATTTCAACCGAACAACGCAATTGCATTGAGAAATCGTAGTGGAGCTTACAGGATGTTGATGCTTCCTGATGAGGCTTTAGAGGATTTGGAAAAAGCTTGTCTTCTCGAACCAGATAGTGATTATCAACATGGACTTCGTGGTGCAATATATCTTGATATGAGACGTTGGAGTGAAGCCATGAAATCTCTTAATAAAGCTTTAGAATATCATCCTGCAAAAGTTAGTCCAATCGGAAATCGAGCTGAACTTTACGTTAAACTGAGAAGATATGGTAATATAATTTTTATTTGATTTGGTTTATATTATCTACTCCTCATGAGCTCCATCAATTTTTGCTAACTTGAAATTTTTTTTATATGAAGATGAAGCATTAATTGATGTTGATCGTGCGTTGGAACTTGAACCGGATAACGCAGTTGCTTTACAACAAATTTCCGATATTTATCGACGTTTAAGAAAATATAAAGAGGCATTAAATTTTGCAGATAGAGCATTAATAATAGAACCTTTAAATGTTAATACTTTATTACTTCGAGCTGATATTTATTATTTAATGAAACGACCACAAGATGCTCTTTTAGATTTAGATAGAGCCATAAAAATTGCACCCAGAAATTCTTATGCTTATTGTTCTAGAGGGGAACTTTATTGTAAACTTCATCGTTATGGTAAGAAATTAATAATTTTTTAATTTTTTTATACAAATTTAATTAATCAAAAATTTCTTTCGACTTTTTAATAGATGATGCTTTAACAGATCTTAACAAAGCATTGAAAATTAAAGCTACAAATGTATACGTACTTGAAAATCGAGGAAATGTTTATAGAAAACTCGAAAGATTCCATGACGCCTTATTAGATTTTAATAAATCATTGGAATTGGAACCATTAAATTCATCTTATGTTGATTCAGATGATTATGATTCTGATGTTAAAAGAAATCATCGTGGGTATGATGAAGGCTTTATTGTAACGCAACAAATGCAAGGTGAAAGAAATTTTGCAAGCGTTTTCAGTAAAAGAGGAGAAACTTATTTAAAACTTGATAAATATGAAGAAGCTTTAAATGATTTTAATAAGGCATTAGAACTACAGAATGAGCACTATTACTCTTTAAAGAAACGTGCATATATATATTGGAAGTTAAACAAATTAGATTCAGCTTTGAATGATATAAATAAATTCCTCGAATTGAAACCAAATTATTTATCAGGTATTCGATTGAGGGACAATATTCTACAAGATATCCAACGAATTGATGAAAGATTATTAACAAGATTAAGTATAATATGATAATTGATTCAATAGATTTATTATTAAGTAAAATTTTATATATACATATATATTATATACAGTATATTTATATTTAGATTATTTCAATATTATAATATCATATATAAATATTATTATATTCATTATTACTGTTTTACAATTCTCTCCTTAGGGGTAATAGATTGCTTATGTAGTACTAGCCCCTTATATTATTAAAAAAAAAGTGATATTATGCTGTTTACTTTATTATGATTGGCTGTATTAATCCTATAAAAAAATTATCCGGAAATAATGTAAGTGAAATTCTTCATAAAATGAAATTATTTTATGGATTTAAATAAAATAAGGATAATAAAAAAATATTTTTACGGTGGAACGAAAATGAATGTAGTAAAAATAATTTATTTTCATTAATTTTGCATATAAAATGAGTTCTAAAATAAGTTAAAAAATAAGGAGAAAGAGGAGTCTTGTAACTTTCTTTGAATTTCCAAAACGTCATTGAAAATTTGAAAGAATATCATAGATATTTCTAGATATTTTTACCTTAATTTTAAAAATATTTCTTCCCATGATTCTTTTTTTTGCCGAATGCACTCCTAGAAAATACCATTGATTTATTTCTAAATTAAGAGGAAATATGAGAAACACCTCTGTTGTTCAGGGAGAAATTGACTGCATGAACACGAGCAATACATGAAAATTGTAAAGAAATACTCAATATTATAAAATCTATGTTTAAATCTGTCAAGGGGGAAAGGGATATCTTTACTTATACATATATTGTATATATTGTCTAGCTTAATTTTTTTTACACGACTCAATTGAAGTTTAGTTTCACAAAACATATATATATATGACATATATGACATACCGTAAACTGATAATCATGTAATCATAGGGGATCATATTAAAAAACATTCAATTGTATTGTATGTCGAAAACATTCAATTTTGGAAATTTGAGAGTAATATTTCACAAATGATATACTATTTATTTTCATGAGTTCTAATAAAAATAAGCTAAAATAAGTAAAAAAAAAAATAAGGGGAAAGGAGTCTTGAACTTCCAAATTCTAAAAAGAATCTATTTATTTAATTGACAGGGTTTGGTTAAAAATATGACGTTATTGAATATGTGCCACATTATGGCTCGGTGATTTTCAAAAAAAAAAAAAAAGTAAATTGACTTTTTCCTTTAAAATAAAAGCCCCTAAAAATTCTAAAATAGACGTATTCATTCACTCTGTAAAAGTCTACTTATAAGTTGGTTTTGACTTTAAATATAAACGGGTTTTACCTCTTTGCCGATCATTTCTGAATTGGGATTTAACGAAATGGATTTATGTTTAAAGCTACCTTAAGTAAACCCGCGAAGCAGCCAAAATGCTATATAATAATATGTATTATGAAAATTTTCTTTTTTCAATGATTTTTCTGCGCCACACCTGCGACGACATTTTTGATATGCATTACAATCGCTACTAATTTAGGTATTCATTTCATAATACACATTTCTGTAAAATACATGAAACAATTCATTTTGTAGATGATATAATCAATTTATTGATAGATTAGGATATAGGTGAAGAAATACTCAAAATATTATATACTTAAACCTTTATAATCTATATTTAAATCTGTTCAAGGGGAAAGGGATGTCTTTACTATACTTATACATATATTGTTAACCTTTTTTTTAACGCGACAAACAACCTCGGTATTAAAAATTTAAGTTACATATGACAGTTATATCAAATATATATGACATAAATAAGGATCTTATGATCTTATAGATCTACAAAAAAAGACTGTAATCATAATGATTAATCGTAATTGAAAAACTTCATTGTATTCCGGAGACATTCAATTTTGGAAAAATTAAGAATTTTACATATAATGCATAAGGCATAAATTTATAAATTCGGAGTCCCCTGATAAAAAAAATGTCAATAAAAAAAGTTGTTAAAAAACAGTGAAGAGTATCATGAGAACAATTGACTAGTTTAATAATCAGGGGGAAATTAGTAACATTATTATTAAATTATTGTATATAATTAAGACTAGATTAAGTCACAATAATATTAATACATGAGTAATGGTGGCATAATTGGAAGCAATGAAATTAATTTTAATTGGTTTAATTTTATATGATATATTCTCCTTTATTAAATGTACCATTTTATTACAAATATAGTATATTTTTAATTTTTTTATTTTAATATCCTTCGATTTCAGGAATATCATAAGTAATTGTTACTTTACTTCAAACAGCTATCAACTCCTTTTCATTCCTTTATATCAAAACATAGTAAATTATCTAAATAAAGTCATCTATATGAAAATCTTTATTGATTTTTACGAAGTCAGATGATTTTTCGTATTTATGACACTACATATATCTTATGAACAATTATGACAAAGAGAAAGAAAAATCGTACGATTTTGATGCATAAATATTTTGAGAACCCCTTTGATGCCAATTTATTTATATGTAAACTTAAAAAACAGACCAACATGCAAATAATAAATGATTTTCGGAAACAAATTTCAATTGGATCTCATATTATGTAATTCATGTCCAATAAAATGATTTGTTATTGTTAAAAAAAGAACGGAAAATTCTTTTTTTTTTTTCTTATAATCATTTCTAAAAAGTTGAAACGTGTTTATATTCCCTACAATTATTTACAAAAAATACAAATTAAAAATTCGCGATTCCTCGGTATATTCGTCAATTAGAGAAAAAAAAAATTCACCGCGATATTTATTATTGTAGCAAAAAAAAATCGTACCAGATTAGAACAAATTAAAAAATTTAATTTTGAATTGAATAAATAAAAGATACGAGCGATACGATAATTTGTTAAAATAAGAATCATGTAATTTTTATCAAAAAAAAAAAAATCCATATATCGAATTTTATCGAATATGTACATTTTATTTCACCTAATTATTAATTATAATTAATTATAATATGAATATTGTAATTTATTTTTTAAATTTAGATTTAGATTGATTTTCCGAATTCATGAATATCTCGTGAAAATAATAACCGATTTACATTGTTCATCATGGAAGGGGGTAATCGGTAACAAAAATCCGTAATCCGATTTCACATGACCGATTTTTTTTAACAAAAATTTATATAAATCAGAACCATTTTGTCCAAGTTATTTAAGTTTTTTTTAAAAAAAAGTCAAAAATCTTATATTTTCTTATTTTTATTTCCTAGCGAAATTATTTTAAATAAAATGGGAGTTAAGGCAACCAAAGTAACCAATTCGATAAAAAGAACCTCTGATAATGACGATGCTCATAATATCACTGATAGTTTTTTTGAAGATACATCGAGTTCATTAAGTGCACTCTCACTTTATGAATTTACCATAACTTCAAATTTTGATACATATTTATATTTGGATGGCAGAAAATTTTATAATATTTCATCATATATTTTACCAAGTGATGTCATGGAAACGAGAAGAAGTGATTTTACCCATGAACTTTATAAACGTCGTTGGTATGGTAATTATTCTTCTCCCGTAGATGAATTATTGAAAGCTGGAGGTGGAAGAGTATTAGAATGCGGGTAAATATTTTTCTCTTTTTTTATAAAAATCTCAAAAAATAAATATTAAGAAAATTTTTTTTTTTTTTTTGAACGTTAATTAAATTAATAGATGCGGCTCAGGAAGATGGTCTTATGAAATGGCAGTTAATTATCCGAATTCGACATTTATAGGATTAGATATGGTTCCAATATTTTCAGATATAAATAATGATGATAATAAACCATCAAACCTTGGATTTCTTGAATATAATATATGTGACGGGTTACCTTTTGAAGAAGCTACTTTTGATTTTTTATTTCAAAGATCAATGATAATATCTTTAAGTAAACCACAATGGAATATTATGTTAAATGAATTTGCCAGAACTCTTAAGCCTGGTGGTTGGTTAGAATTAATGGAATTAAATATTAATGACATTAGTTTTACTAAAACTGCAAGAAAGTTTCAAAGTGCATGTAAGTTATTAATTTAAATGCAAATGTTTAACGAAAATATAGTTTTAATAATTAATATTTTCTTTTTTTTTTTAATAGTAAATACATATTTAGAAATAGATGGTCATTATTCATTTCATCATTTTCCAATTCATAATTTATTGAGGTCAACGAACAAATTTGATTCAGTAAGATTGATAGAAAAAAAGATCCCAATTGGTAGTTGGGGTGGTGAATTTGGTTTAAAGGTAAAAAATATATTCATTTATTCTTTATCTTATTTAAAAATAATTATTAAATTAATTGAAAATTTTCTTCTTTTTTAGGTTGCAGATGTATTAATTGAAGTATATGAAGGAATGAAACCAACGATAAAACAAATTATGAATGTTACAGATTCAGAATTTGATGAATTAATACACAAGCTTTCTCGTGAGATAAAAAGTCCACTAAATAATTATATGTATATTACTTCTGTAAGAATTATTGCAATGAGGAATAGTGTTCCATGGTAAATTTACATTTGCACTGGTTGTTGATGTCTAGAGATAAAAAAAACATTTTTTTTTTTTTTTTTCGAAATTGCCATTATTTTTTTTTTCGAACAATTTATCGGTACATAATATTATTTATTTATTATTAAATACATTGATCGTCAGGTTGCGGGTTTGGGTTTGGGAAAATTGAAATATGTATTAGAATTGTCAATAGCTTACTTCTTTAAATATGTAATTTAAATGTGGTATTATTATATTATAAATATTTATATATTGTATATTTTTAAGGAAGATTAAGGGATAATAAAAAAACTTGATTACTTTATATATATATATAAAGTATAATACCATCGTTATAAATGATACCTCAATAAATATCAAGCATGTCACTTTCACTTGGTGTGCTTTTCATATCATCATCATCATCATCATCATCATTCTGTTGAGTCCTACTATTATTATCAGTATCTTCATTTAAAATTTCCCAACCTCTCAAAACTCCTTCTAATTTAAAAGATTCAAATATATCACGACGTTGTGCTAAATTAGAATTACGATCAAATGCTATAAATAATTTTTTTTTACCTCTCCAACTTTCTAAAAATTTAATTAAATCCTCTGATGAATAATTTAAAATTCCAATAAAAGTAAGTTCATTCAAATTTTTAGTTTTATTAGCTAAAATATTAAATAAAGGGTTCACTTCAGTAGAATTCCAAAATCCAGTAACGGATGTGGATTCAATTATTAATTTTTTTAAATGTTTACAAGAAATTAAAAAATCTTCAAAAATTTCCAAATGACCTTCAATGAACCAAATTTTTGCTGTTTCTAACATTGGACAATTTTTAGTTAATGATTTTATATAATAAATTATCATTCCTTCTTCTTCAGGCCATTCATCAATATCAACATATATTTCTCGAATTGTACCTTGAGTCTTTTCAATTATTTGACTATATTCTTTAAATAATGATATATCATCATAATTTCTTCCATTTCCACCTTGTATATTTATTATTTCAACTTTTGGAAGGTTTATAAATTTTAATAATCGAAAATTATACCCATAAGGAAAACAAATATAAAGTTTTTTTATATTATTAAGTTGATTTAATGATTCAATAGGAATACAAACAAAATCGATGAAATATAATGATATTAACGTATCAACTTGTTTGATTAAAACTTCTCCTAATTTGGTAAATGTTTGATTAAAAGAGGTAAATCTCATCTCTTTCAAGCCATTTTGTGATTCTATTAATGATAATAATCCAGGATTATCATTTATTGTATTTGTTTCACATATTTCAATACTCATCCTTTGAATATTATGACATATTTGAGAGAGATCAAAATAAATTTTTGAGGAAACATTTGTAGAACATTCTAATTCTACAAGATCTTGTAAACAAGTTATCCCACCAGGAAAATAATAAATTGGAATATATGTAGGTTCAAGATATTTGATAATTGAACTTTTATTCATAAACATTTTCCAAATTTCATTTTCTAAAATATTTCCATCATTATCAATTTTATTAACTAATATTTCTTCAATACATCTTAAAATTATACGATAAGATATATATTGAACATATTCAACATAATTAAAAGTTGAATATTCAGGAATTTTAATTTTTAATCTAATATTATATTCCTTTAACAAATTTTTGGATTCAATAGGTAAACAAGTTAATATTGTCCTTGCAAATCTTTCCCAGAATTCGTTAGTCATGATATTATTCCAACCGAATAAATTTTCAGTACCTTTATTTTCCCAATCAATTCCAATTGGGTTTTTCCATAAAATTGGTACCGTGGTATCACACCACATTCTATTAACTAGTAAACATGAATGTAAATTATATATTCTATGATCATGTTCGAAATGTCGAAATATTTCTCTAAGACAATCCGCAGGAAGTAAAATCATATTTTTTTAAAAAAATCGAAAAGTTGATCAAGGGGAAAAAAGGGGATCCGAATATTTATAATTAAAAGGAGAAAAAAAAAAGAAAGTGTTTATTTATATGCATTATGAAACGTGTGACTACGGGATTAAGCATGGTTTTACTGCGGGAAGCCCCGAAAATTTTTTATACCGAATTCTTGTCTACTATCTTAAAAATGACGTAACCAATCATAAACGATTACAACATGAAATAAAAAAAGGTTAGAAGGAAATTAACCATTTATTTTTCCATTTTAATAATCTAAGAAATGTTGATCATTAACAAACATTATGTCATACTTTATCCAATAGTGTTTATGTTAAACAAAATTTATGGGAATCCCGATTTCGATCTGCACCTGGATCACATTTTATTGAAAAAGACTTACCGTACCCGGGTATGAACTTTGGCCAATTTTGGAGATACTCCGGTGCAGTGTTTGGAGTGATGCACGCGCACAAACTTTTTAAAACACAACCGTGTGCGTTTACGCGCACACAAGCGCACACAAAATATTTTGTATGCACCTTTTGCACATTCCGCACATTTGCGCACATTTTACGCACATCGCGCACATATCATTTATTTAAAAGAAAGTTTTTATATTTTCGTAAAACATTAATAATATTTTGAATTTTTTTATTTTATAATGTAAGAATGATAATGTTTCATTGGTGTTTTTATAGGTTTATAATATAGTAAAGATTTTTTAAAATTTCAAGTATTTTTTTTTATAGAATTTTAAATTTCCTGGAAGTATGAATTATGTATAAAAAAACACTTTTCGCACATCATTTAGAAATTGCGCACATAAAAATTTTAAATAATGTGCGCATTCTGCACATGATTTATTTCAGACACTGCTTAGGAGTATTTAGTCAGTGCTATACTGTATAATTTATAATTTAATAAATTACTGATTCTGATAATCTATGATACCATTTTTACATACATTTCGAAATTTGTAATCTCGCGACGAGAAAATTAATAAAATTTATATTAAATCCTACTTATCTTTTAATTGTATTGCAGGCAAATTTACCTGCAATTTTACTTATCAATTGAAGTTATTTTTATATACTCAAAGACATTATAATTTTTTTTTGTTTTTGTTTAAACGTGACGCTACGTCTCATTATTTTATTAGGACAATGCAAGTATAAGCAATACGCTATTCGCTATTATTTCACACATTAGAACATGTATGTGTAACATACACAACTAAGTCTAATAAGAAATAATGTTTTTATAAAAAAAATTTATAGACATAAAATATTATTATTTAATCATAAACTAAAATTGATTTTATAAATAAAATTATTTAATTTTACATATATAAAATTGTTACCATTAAACTAAGTTTCATCTTTTAATAATCATTGGATGCCAAAAATAGGGATAGTGAAAATGAGCAAATTTGAGTAATATTTCGAGTCACGCTATTGTTAGTTATATTACGTTGATATATAATTGATATCCTATTTAATAAAATAATACGACAAAGAATAAATTTTTCTTTTTCTTCTTCCTTTTTTTTTTTTAAACAATAACAATTTTTTTTGATGATTTTGGATGTAATTCTTGAATATCGACAGTAATTTTCCACTATTGTCGATCGTTTCAATACATACCGTTTTTGTATGGTTTTTGTCGTTTTTGTTCGAGGATGATGACGAAGATGATGACAATTACAGTAGTAGTAGTATTATTACGCTAAACAATTGCATTATTCCTGCTGCGGAAAAAAGTTTAAATTATTTAAAGCGATTTCAGCGATTTTTCATCTCTTAAAATTTCTTATCCTTTTCTTATTCTCTAAAATTTTAATAATCTTTGAAAAAAAAACAATAATAATAATAATAAATAGATATATAAATAAAATCATTTTTTTTTTTAAAAAAAAAACAAACAAATATATACTTCAATATTTTAAAATGAATAATATATACAACGAAGCTTTTCAACCTCATATTAGTAATTTATTTACTCAATCACAGGTTAATACAGTTCTTTTAGCGTGGCTTCCAACAAAACTAGAACCATATTTGACCGGGATCATGGCGGTTGATATGTTTATAACAACTGTTTTAGCATCTGGAATTACCACTTTGGCTTTTAAATTTTTTCGTTCCTTTCGAACAGGAATCTCATGGAGAAATGAAAAAAATGTCACCATTCAAATTGAACATTATACCGTAGGAAAATATGGTATACAATACGTAAATGTATTTTATGAGGCTTTATCTTGGATAATTTCTCAACAAACAAAAAAATTAGATAAAGGCTCGTTTGTTGTGAAACCTACAACAAATTCGATAAAAAATCGTAGTATCAATGATGATGATGATAACGAATTTGCTCCTCCGAGTTTTAACATTCTTCCAGAGAAAGATCAACAAATTACCATTGAATACGAAGGAAAAGAATTTTATGTTACGATTCGTATGGCTGAACAAGAGATTATTAATGGTGATAATATTCTTAATAATGATTTCGGCGAAAATATGCACTTTCCAAATGTGAATCCGAATACAAAAAAATCAGCTCCTTCAATTTATTTATCAACCGTTAAGGATTCGAATACGAACGTTGATGCCATATCTGAATTTTTAAATCAAATTGTAAGATCTTATCTAATAACTCAAAAAAAATTAAAGGTTCGCTCAAGATATGAAAGAAATGAAAGTATGTGGCAAAGTATGCATCCATTATCTTCAGTTAAAGGTTTGGATAGTATTGCTTTGGATGAATCACTTGAAAATTTATTAAAAAAAGAATTAGACTTATTTGTAAATGATAAAGATTTCTACGAAAGGGTTGGAATGCCTTATCGACGTGGTATTTTATTATATGGAAAACCTGGAACTGGAAAGACTAGTTTGATAAATGCTATCTCTTCACATTTATCTCGTAATATCTATTTTTTGAATCTCAAAAATATTACGGATGATAATGAATTAAATGCTGCGTTTAGTGATGTTCCCGAGAATCAAATTATTGTACTTGAAGATGTCGACACTCAAACAGATGTTCTTCATAAACGAACAAAAAATTCTTCATCATCTACGGAATCTTCCAATAAAGACAAAGATTCAAAAGTTAATGATTCTTCAAAATTCAGTTTATCGACATTTTTGGGATGTTTGGATGGTCATACCTTATCAGAAGGAAATATCATTATCATGACAACTAATCACATTGAACATCTTGATCCTGCTTGTATTCGTCCTGGTCGTATGGATGTGCATCTTAATCTTGGTTATTGCTCTCATTATCAAATTAAAAAAATGTTTGTAAGTGTCGTTGAAAATCCTAAAATTGAGTTCCCTCAAGATATTCTTGAAAAAATTCCTGAAAATTTATTACCTCCTTGTGAAGTTATGATGACCATGGTTTTATATCGCAATGAAATTGAACTTATTCCACAAAAGGTTTATGAATTAGTTGCAAAATATAAAGATATGAACCCTGAAGATATTGCAAAACAAATGGAAGAAGAAGCAGCATACTATGAAGAAAAGGAGATGCAAGTTAACGATGAAAATGAGGAGGAGGAGGAGGAAGTCGAAGATGAAGATGAAAATGAAGAAGACAATAAAGAGGCAAAGAAATTGGAAAAAATTATTAAGACAGTAGTAATTGATAAAAGGAATGGTACGATTATGTGTGCAGAAGAAGATAGTGATAATAGTGGTAGCAATACAGACATAGAATTCGAAGGATATCAAAAAATTTTTAAATAATAGAATTTTTCACATTGTATAATTGCATTTAATACCTCATTTTTTTATAATTTTTTTTTTTACTTATTATTTTAATTGGCTAAATGTCTAAAAATAGACTTTTTTTTTATCATAATATATCGTCTAAACTATTCTTGTAAATCAATAAATAAATAATAAAGAAAAGAATTTGCTACGTACACAAGATTAATCACAAAATTAAACTCTTTGTTGGCTCAGGAGCCAGATCAATCTTTTATTTTCAATAGTAATGTACCGACCATACTCAAACATATTTTTTTCTCTTTACGAAAATAAATAGAATTATTTCTACCAAACATTTAAAATGTCTGATAAAAAATCTTTTTCTGAAACTTCCGATTCAAATGTCGACAAAAAAAGAAAATTTATTCTGGTAAAGAATCATTAGAAGAAATTTCTCAGAAAAATCAGAGAAAATAATCAACCGTCTGAAAAGAAAAAACAAACGAAAAAATCAAGTAAACCGAGATCTACTATAAAAAAGCTACTGTCTCTTCTCAGGCACCATCGCACGATCCAATGATTTTATCTCAAGAAGAACAAAAAATGATGTTCGAGGAACTTCTAAAAAGAAATCGTTTAGTATAAAATCATCTCATGAAGCTTGGACTGCAGAGTAATAATATAATTACATAATTTATTTCTATTTTTACTAAAAAGGAGACTTTTTTTTTTTACTTGAATAATAAAAAGCTCTTGACCAAATTTAAAGTAACTATTACCTAGCAAATTTGATAAAGAACTTCCTTCTCGCTCAAATAAAGCTATTGCACATTAACTTGGTTTTATTGAATCATCTTCATTTGTGTTTGATACACTATTAGTAGTCACTGTCATGAACTCATTCCATCTGTTTTACTCTTCTCTGTTTCCATGATTTTATTCCCGTCGACAAAAAGATTAGAGAATCTTTGAATAATGGTGATATATTAAATTAATTTTTAAATCTGTTTAGAAATTTAATTTTGATTTTTGAAAATTTATAAAATTTGTATATGTTTACATTTTTTTTTTGTCAGCGCTAATGTTATTTTCTTTTTTTTTGTGAGAAAAAAAGATTGCTTGATTGTATTATACATACTTTACATTGCAGAACAAAGTTTGGGGTTCTTTTATTTATCTGAAAGTTTTTTTTTTCGGTTAATAATATAAATTTAATATTTTATCGTTATATTGATATTTTACAAAATTCTCAATCTAATAAACGTAAACTGAAAATTCACTTTGTCCATAATATTATTTAATTTATATTTGTCGATCATTATTTGTCCAATCATTTCTGAATATTTCCGTTACCTGACATACCTCCAAGATTTAAAATATAGATCCCACCCACATATATAACATATATAGCACATTTATAGGAAAAAACAATATATAAAATAATAAATATTTATAATATGACCGCGTCACTTCCGTTATACTTTATCTTTCACAACATAATTAATCGTTTATATTGGTTAATTTGATTTTTTATTATTACCGGGTTTAAATAACCTAAACTTTGATTCTACATACTTCATCTTTTAATATTTCACCTTTTAAATGACTTCACTTGTAAAATGTTTAATAATCAGCAATGTAACAACAATACGAGCAAATATAATTAAAATTAATTTTACATGGCTTTTTTAAACAATAAAATAAATACAATAGAAATACAAGGTAACGGATTTATACAACAAATTTCACGTGTGACCTTGCACACTTGCCATAGAGTCTTACTCTATATGTGTTAGTAGCTTTTCAATTTACTGTCATAAAATATATTTTTAAAATTTCGATAAAAAATAAGTTTTGTATAAAGAAATTTATAAAGTAACTCGCAAATAAAATTGAAAAAATAATTCACAAATAATATATCACAAATAGAAATAGGAAAAAATGATTTGTTATATATGATAGATTGTAAAATGTCAATCAATTGAAATTTCTAAACCAAAATTCCAACATCAGTGAAAAATGAAGGAATTATCCAAAGATCGATTCTTCTTATCATGGGCTCAGCAAAAGCAGGTAAAATCAACATATAAATTACTAACATTAATAACCACTTCAAAAACACGCCTGCATGTTTGCTAAAATCATATTCTTCCTTTTCTGATTCTTTCATCTTATCTTCTCTTTCAGAAGTAAAGACTAGTTCCCAAACAACCATTATTAAACCATGTGACATGAAAAAAAACAAATGTTCACCGGTAATCATATTAAACATTCCTATAATATAATATTCATGTAAAAGAGAACTAATGAAAAAAGCTCCTAATACTCCCATAGCATTACAAAACTTTCTCAAAGTAATTCCCAAGCTAATACATAGATTTCTTAAAGGGAGATATCCAAGCTCTTTAAATGTTTCAGCAAACATAGTATGCCAACGTGATGACCAAACTTCTCTTGGATTTTTTGATATCCAGGGATTATTAAAACAATGTTTCGTGTTAAATGTATAAGTAATAAAGTAATTTTTTAACAAAGAAAATTTTATAGGTGTTAATAAACCTGATTTGACAAGAATATTTTTTTCTGAGATACTCGATTGACTGGTAGTCATGCATCGTAAAGCTAATAAACTAAAGAGCACGGTAATATCATAATGAAATGATAGGTATAAGAAAAAGAAAATAAAAAAATTGAAGTAATGAAACATTGAAATTGCAGTAAAAGTAAAAATAGGAATTCCTTTCGTAAAATATTCAATCATACGAATTTGATAAGGTCTATCAGGAACTTCTTGCGGAAAATTAATAAATAAATATAAAGCCACTTCATAAATCATCAACTTCCGCATAAACATCAAAACACGTGATTTAATTTTTTCATCAACTTGTTTTATAGTCGGCTCTTCGATTTCGGCCTTTGATTCTATATCGGAATCATGACGCCAACTATTAAGTGTTAAAACATACGGAGTAAATTCTTTTTGTTGATTAATTTTGGTATCAGGTAAGTATTTTCTATTATATTTTATAAACAAACTCATTTTAAATGAATAAATTCCCGTGAAAATTATCATGAAATTCATAATTTCTGGTCCATACTTTAATCGATAACTTAATGGAATTAATAAATATAATAATATAACATTATTAAAGTATAACATCTTTTTCTCGTTTTAATAGGTTCAAGTGAAAGAATTATGAAAAGTAATTTTGGAATAAAATAAAGTGATAAGAATACTGTTGTTGGCAATTTTGGTGGAAATTCTTTTGTCAATTTTGTCAATATAGTTGAATTTGTTGTCGCGAAATTTATTACATACGCGAAAAGAAATGTTGTTAAAATATAAAGTGAATACAAATCCTTCTTCGTTAGTGGATGCATTTTTAAAAAATCTTTCTTTTAAAAAAAATAATGAAAAAAAAAATGAAACGGGTATTTTATATATACTATAACGTTTTATGATAAGATCACAGTTTTGATACAATAAATCAGGAGTACAATTTTGTATAACTATACAATAAATGTAATGCATGCAATGATCTTCTTCAAAATGTTTCATATCCCAGGCTTAAAATTTCAGTGGATTTAATATTTTTTTATATCAAGGAAATAAAAGGGAAATTACAGTATATGAAATCGAGTATTTAGGCAAGTTTACTTATAAAACGCCTAATGCAAGATCTCTACATATGAACATTATTATTACTAAGCCTATCAAAATTCTGACCAAAGTGTTAATTGCAAAGCATGACTCCACATTCCCTGATTATATTTTACTTGGCAATGATTGGTTTTATGGTCGAAACAATAATGGGGACCAGATGTATTTAGCAGAAATTGTAACAGATGCAGAAGATGTCTGGTTAAGAACAACGCTACGCATTAAAGAACTTGACAGGGGAGTGGGAAGAGCTGTGGTGCGTGTTGAAAGGGTTTACTGCGATTCTGAATCTTCCGATTCAACCTCTTCTGATTTATCATCCTCTGGTGATTTGTCCAATGAATACTCTGTTAGTGACATAATACACTTAAAACGCCCTCATAAACGGTATAGACAGTCCAGACAGGTGTCCCTAGTCCGGAGCAGGGATCAATGGGTCCGCCGTCCGCAGTACCGAAAGTATAAAGTAAGAATATCATTTGGCTCGAAAATCGGTGCACTACTTTCTGACGTGACGTCATCAACCCGGAAAATTCTGCAGAGCCACATGTATTTCTCCTGTGCGACAGAAAAAGGTAAGTACGGTGCTAAAAAAGGTGTTGAGTACGTTACACTAATAATACTCTGTACATAACAGTACGTATATAAACCTTTTAAATATGTGAAGTACGTAATATAAAAATTTTATTATTTAGCTTATTAAAATAAAAATTTGTTTAATTCAAAAAAGAATTATAATCAATTATAATTTTATTTTTTTTATAATGTATTTCATGTAAAATATTCATAAATTCTGTTTTATAAACTAATTAGCTACTTTCAATTCACGTTCATTTTCAATGTTAGCTAATTCCATTAAACGGATCTTAGCTTCCCTCTCCCTTAAGTCAAGTTCACGTTCTTTTAGTGCTAAAGTCTTTTCTTTATATTCTAACTCATCAAATCTCGAAGGCAATTCAATAGCATTATTTTCTTTGTCATTATTATCATTGTGGCATTTATCCTCATCTTCCGAACCATCAGAAATAATTGTAATTGCTTTCTTTGCCTTTTTCTTACTTGAACTTGCACGCACATTTTGTTTTCGTTTTATAGGGACTGATTTTGTATTATTTAATTTTTTAATTTGTGTATTGGCTAATAATATATAAATCAATTATTTAAATTAGAAAATGAAAAATAAGAAATTAAAATATTCATATTACAAAAAGCTTACCTTGGCGTTTATTAGATAAAACATTGCGAGCAATAAGTCCTTTATCGCGTCCTCGATTTGGTACATTATATTTTTGATGTATATGAATAGAGGTAAATCTTTCCTTACGTCCTCCTATTATAAGAGTTATTAGTTACAAAATCAAATAATAATAATCAATTACTGTAAAATTGCCGTGACAATCTTAAGATTTTTTCTCAAGGCATGAGCAGCCTCTGCAATGTTAGTAGAATCAGGGGTTGTTTTCCAAGTCTCATTATCAATTTTTGACATACATTGATTTAATGAAGCAATAACCCATTTTTGTTGATAAAAAGCAACCCATTCTATAATAAAATAGTATAAAATTAAACTAAATATTAAATGAAATTGTTTATTTTAATAAAAGCTTACTAACCAGGCTCTTTTGTTTCAATTTTATTAAATAGATTATTAATTTCAACTTCAGAAGTAGCAGTGAGAAGTGCAAGCATATCATTTGCTAAAATATTATCGTATCTTCTCTCATGGATTTTTCTGTATAAAAAGTAAAACATATTTATATGAATAGTTCTTTTAAGAAGTAAACTCATATATATACCTCTTGAAATGCACACAGCATGATTTAAAAACATTAATTAGATGTTCCTCCCAATTCTTAGTTGCATCCATTTCGTTCAATACTAATCCAAGAGCTTTAGCTTGTGCATAATCAAGATCTCCTATAACACAACTCCAACCGGTCCCATGGATATGTTTAAATTGTGGGGATGATTCTGTCAATTGAGTTACAAGATCAAATAAAGCACAAAACATCCTCTGATAAGCAATTGTAGTTGCACTGTTTGTAAATATTCTAGCAAATGTAAGAACTAAAATAATATTAATTTAGTATACTGTACATTATAATTAAATTTAAATAATTTAAATAAAATAGATAAATTATTATAATACTTACTTAAATTATACTCTATATTGTAATAGTTAACTTCAAATTCATTCATGTCCCCTGCAACACGTTTGAAAGACAAGTCAATTTGAAAATATTTACACTTTTTCCATTTAAACAATTGCTCGGGAGTAGTGCAAATAATTAAATTAAAAGTGAATTTTAAACAAAATTAAATAAAATAAATATAAAAATATAATATATTTTGCATTAAAATTGATATAATAAGATTAAAGAAATAAAAACCCATTATTTTTACCTAAATGTTTCACATAATTGCAAAAATTATTTATATTACGTGAATAGTTATAGACTACTCCAAGAAGTCCTTGCCCATAAGGATGAACTTCTTTTTGAATTTTGTCTACATAATACCGAAGATGATCATTGTTATTTAAAGATGCATGTACTTCTGAGAGGTAATCAGTTCCAAAATAAGTTTTAATTAGGCTTCCTAATAAATAAAATATGTTAAAATTTCATGAGATAATATCTTTTAAAGCATATACTTGTAGAATAATTACCAGTTATAATATTTGTTGGTGTAACATCAACATTATTATCATTTGTCTGACGAATTAAATCTTGTAAACGTGAACGAATAGCTAATGGTACACGACTTGGTGGAGGTGGTGGATGAGAGTGAATTCCTTTTGATACAAGAATCACATATGGGCAGCTCTTTATATCACGTGGAATTATTTTAGAATACTTAACACCACATGTTTTTTGTGTAATTGAACCTTGTTTAATAATATTTCCTGCACGATGAGGATGTACTATTAATAGATAATTTAAATAAAATAATTAGATGTTTACAAACAAAATTAATTACTTTTTAATAATAATACTTACGACAAAGAGTCTTTTTTGAACTATTATGCAATACTGTAAAGCAATCATTAGTTGGTTCATTTGATTTACCCTAAATATTTAAATAAAATTAAATAAACAAAAACAAAATTATAAAAAATTATTAATTATGCCTAACCTTATATAATCCATCTAAAAGTTGACAGAGTAAATTAAGATCTACATTTTCTTTGATATTGATAAACCGATGAAACTTTTCATTGAATTTCCATTCAGAACAACCAATAAAATAATTTGCTGTATTATCATTATGTTTTAAACATTTTAATATTAGTTTTCCAGTGCATTGCACTCCATTCTACATAAATCGACATTTAGTTTTGAATGCTACTAAATATATGCTGAATAGATAATCATATAAAAGAAAGTATTAATAATAAACTAATTTAATTATAAATTAAAAATTAATTATACTTACGCAAAAGTGGTATTTTCAATATTATCATCTGATACCTCCTTATTAATTTTTAGTTGTAAATCTGAATCAATATTTACTGATTCATGATTCATTTCTAAAAGTTCAGGATTTGCAAATTCACATAATTTAACTCCCTAGCATGTTCTATCTTTCTTTTCTACAGTAACATCATCAAGATAAGAACAAGTTGAAACATGCTGTCCACAAGGTTTACCCATAGAATATTGGATCTAAATAATTGCAAAAAAGTTAATAAATTAATATCATATTTTTTAAAAAAATCATGTAATATATTTATTTAAATATATTTACATCTGTAAACACTTCCTCTACATTATTTCATCCTTCAACATGATAAATTATAGCAACACTTTCTTCACTTGTAGGTGGATATTCAATGGGGTTAGTGAGTGAATTATAGTTTTAACAGTCATTTGTTTCATAATAAAGTATAATTCTTCTACATCATCTTCCATTTCAGATAAATTTGTATTATTTAACTAAACATTATAATAACAATTAATTTTATAAATATACATAAAAATGATAAACAGATAAGTTGTGAGCGTATTATATTACCTCTGCAGCATTAAGGTCTTCTTCATAAATGATATCCTCTTCATAAACAAAATCAGTATTTGCCATAAACGCCATGTTTTGTGTTAATATTTGTTAAAAAATGTGAAAAAAGCAAAAAACTAGCTAAAAATAAAAGAATAAACTTAAAAGAACGAAAAAACACGTTTCAAGTTTTAATAATTATAAGGTATTACAATTTACAATTATAGTGTATTATTGACAATTATAGTATATTGTAACAATTATAGTAGTATTCAGACACATACAATAGTTTTTTGTTATATATTACATAATAGTAAGTTAGCAAATCACATTAGTGTAATACTTCACATGACTGTACTCCACTCATTTGACCAACCGGACTCCACAACTTTCTGTATCACTCAACAGAAAATGGGCCGATCATACGGTCAGTCTGTATGACATATTAATTTTTCGCATATAACCAAAGAACTTATCATCTTCTTTCCCTTACAAATGCTCAAGGAATATCTGCTGAAGCTCAAAAAATGCGTTATTACAACACAGGACCAGCCCTATAAGTTAATATTAACGTCAAAAGCATATATTATGAAGAGCTGAGGACTTTGTAATTCTGAGATCACCAGGCGTTATGCGTACCTTATTGGTTTGCTGAAGGATAGGAAAAGGAATAATCGCATAGACACATATTAATAAAGCAAGTCTTTAAATTTGCCACAAAACATTGAACAAATTCTGTTGTGTATAAAATTTCCACAATGTCTATTAGCGAAGCAATCCCACCTGGAAGGTCCGAGCTTGAAATATTGAGACAACGTAACGCTGAGTTTGAGGTGAAGAATGTTGAGCTTAAAAACGAGGTTGCAAAACTCAAGCGGGAACTGATGAGTCGATTCGAAGAGTTAGAGAAGAGTAGGGAAGATACTGTCACCGAGAATGCTAAACTTAAGTCTAAAGTTGCAGAACACGAGTCAAGAATCACGAAAGTGGAACAGGGCTCTTTGAAAGTGGGTGGGCAACCACATAATGCTAGGGAAGCTAAATTAGAGGATGGGGATGGATGCTTTTCTAATCGAATAGGATGATAAGAAGAAGGCTAGTAAGGTATCTTCCACTTTGTTAACCAATATATTCTCATCTGAAATTCCTGCAAAAAATAATTATAGGAAGAAGGGCGCAGAAAATATCGTACAATTGATTGCAGATGGTATTCAAGATAATTGCCATTCTGTCAATAAAACCAATCCCTGCAATGAGATTTCAGCCAGGGGCCCCTGCCAAAATTCAGCTGAAATAAGCGTCCTATCTGAAGTTGATACGTCACATCTCATGTCTACACCTCAAACCACTCCAGCTAAGACTGATGAATATGACGAGCCAGATGATGATGATGAATTTAACGAAGACGCTTTCATAGAGAGATTAATGCATCTTTGACGTCCTCTGCCCTTCAGGATGTGGAGCTGAATTCAAGCCTATCTCTTACAAAACAAGACTAGATTCGAAGTTAATTATCAAATCTGTATTAGAGCATTTCACATACTTGCGACATCGAAATAGTTTTAGAGAATATGATATTTTTAATTATACTAGGCAAATGCCGTGTATTACTTGTAGCGGAAAACATAGCAATTACGGAATATCTGGTGAATGGTATAGGAATGAATACTATCTTACATGTAACTGTTCAAGCAATATATTCAAGTTCGCATATATTAATAAACTAAATAAAGTATCTTAGAATGTATTCGTCAGTTGCTGTCACGCATTCATGTGACTAATCGCAGTTATGACTGCAATATTCTATTTTTAAACTTCCTCAGTTACACAGTCCCTACTAAGACAACCAAAATTTAACCGTAATGCTTTCATCTTTGCTCGAAAGTTCTGTATCATATTTTATTACGTAGCTTTGTACTGAATTTATAAAGTCAAGTAATTAAGATTAGCCGTTCTGCAGTACGATTCGGTTAAATTTCCCGCAGTATGAATAAATGCTGACAGCTGTTAACGATAATGTCCAGGTCATTAAGGTATTTGATGATGACTTCTTTTCAATGAACCTATTGAGTCGGATGGCCTGATCAATGCTGAATCTTGATACAAGCATAACACCTGAAATGCGCAGTATAGGCGATGCTTTACCATGTGACAAACCGCAGTTAGTAAAAAAAATTCAAGTCCTAACAGAACGAAGAAGAAATTCTGAACTGAAGTCCCCACATGAAACAAATCTAAAGTCAAAAATATCCCACTTTCAAATTGAAGTACTGTACCTACAAGAAACAGATTCAAAAGTCAAAGTTTCCAGTTATTAGTCATACTTTACCGCAGTATGTATTATGCGCAGTGTTACGTCATTGATTTTTCTGATTTTTTACTCAGTTCTGGCACGTTTTTAGTACCGTGATGCTTACATAATAAATGCCCCTGATTTTTTTCATTTACATTTAATTATCCTTATTATTATGAAACTGTAATTGCCTTTAAACAATAATAATGACAGGAATACAAGCCATTGTATGAAATAATTGATTGCATATCTTGCCACATTTTTTCGCAAAATATCCCCTTTTTTGCAGATCCTAAATTTTAGTGATTAAAATCTGCCATCGATCAATTTCATGCAAAACCGTTATAATTGTCTTTAAATGGTAGGATTAAAGTGTAATATAACTAATTGCACTATTGCATTATGTCAGTCATGGCAATCATCTATTGCATTACAGATCTTGATCGGCTATTCAAAGGGGGAATAGAATTCATAGTACATACCGAATTATCAGTTTTTAATTCGTCTTTGATAACCTGTAGTTAGTTAAACCCACCTTGAAGAGTTTTTAATAATAGAAAAATAACGTAATTTTTAAAATAATCCGATTAAATTCTCATTTCCATGTACTGTGGGAATAAAGTATAAAAGAGCCTTATTTTCCAACTGTGAAAAGTCCTTTAACTGTAACTATCAAAAAATTCCTGTGATCCCAGTCCTAAAGGACCTCTATCAATAAGCCTGAATATTATTTTTGTAAACAATTAACTTTCCAACTACAAGCAATATGTACAGACGAGACATTTTTTTATTCGTACTTTTCATTTCTGTAGTTGTATTACATGAAATGCTTATCTGAGGCATCTTAACAATGGACGTGATACAGGATTTTTTCTGGGAACGTAATTACTTATGCAGTTTTAGCAGGCGCATTCTTCTTTTTTCGTAACTATCAGCTTGGGACAAATAACGAACTTGAAAAAACTGTCCTGGCACTAAATAACGAACTTCAAAGAATGCACGAATGGAGGAATCTCGCAGTCTGCATGTAATTCATTACCTATGATTATTACATGTGACGTTTATCCTAATCCTGTGCCTCATTTCTTCTAGTAGGATCAAACCGATTCTTTCATGCAACCATAAGCCAATATTCTGAGTACACTGAAGAGACGGAAATGTATTGGGTCAAATTCACCGCTATTTTTGATCAAAAAAGAAAAAAGGGGAATCGCTCTCCTACACAAATGTATAATATATTGTCTGATGAAATCGGACTTAATGCTAGCATGTTGCCCAGTTTCTATCATCATCAAAGAATACCAAGATAGACTATGATAGATAAAATCATACCATGGATTGAGAAGAAGGGGAAAAGGGTAATTAGTTTCACGAGTAATAGCAGTAGTATTATCAATAACGAAAATTTAGATAGTGCGGAGTAGCGGAAAGGAACTGCCATTACTTTTACATAGTAAAAAACATCTATGGGCGGGCAGGCATACTTTATGTCCCTTGAAACATCTGCTACTTCAATCTCTAATGTACTACTTTACAAAAAAATGTAATAATAACTTTAATTTTTAAACATATGTGTGTTTATAAGATCAGATAAGCATTACATGTAACTTATTCTCGAACTTTTTTCTTTAGCGTCAAAGGCTTTTTATTAATCTTTTACATTTTGTGTCAAAGAAAAAATGTGTTACATTAACATTGAAAGATAAACTAATCCTGAAAATTAATAGTTACGGTTTCTTTACCCAAACACTCTATTTTAAATGCATCAAAATCTTTGGAGCATGAAACATGTATGAAATGCTCCCAGATTTTTCGAACCTTTTTTGCTTCACTGCGAGTATCAAGTCTATCTATACTGCGAATATCAATAATAGCTATGCTCTTTGCACATTTTACGATCTCCTTATATTCTCCACTTAAAGGATCAAATCTTTCTTCGTGCTCAGCCATATCATCACCATCTCTCAAGAGCTCTATTGCCCAGTCTAACTTGTCCACATAGTAATCTATTTTGCCATCACATCCAAAAACTGAACCCACATCACATGATAGAAAATGTTCCTTCCCCAATACCTGTGTACCGATCCTATAAAATTCCTTCTGCCATGTTTGTTCCAGGATTCTTCCATCAGATCCAAATCCAAGCGTTTTTCTTAAAATTTCCTTACTTAGTTCATTACACATTGCTGTGAAAATCTTCATGATAAAATGATACAAATCTGTAGGAGTACTATCAGTACTATTTTGAACTCCGTAATTTTGCTGAAAAAATGACCGCTTAAGAAGAGGTGCTGCAAAAGTTAAATTAGCATCATTCTTAAAAATAATGATTCCAGATTTAACTAGATGCACCATATCATCATTAGAGTCTTCGTATTCAACTTCTCCATTTAAGTAAATCTTTTCACATATACCTATTTGCGGATCAGAAAGTGCAGAAACTTTTGGGACAGCACGGCAGTTAGCATAGATAGATGAATCGAAACTTTTTGAATTCAAGTACTTAAATATATCTTCAAAAGTTAAGCAATTATTAACGATTCGCTTATTCATTGCATCATTTGTAGTCACCAAGATATGACGAACCAAACCCGCATGTCCGTCTGTTGCCTCTTGGATATACGCATAAAATTTTGAGATGTTTTGTGGATCTAAACTAAAGTAACTGTTACAGAATTTCATAACATAATTCCTTAACTCGTTCGGGGTAAACTTGATGTCAATAAGACCTTTGCAATGTGAATCTGGTAATGTGACAGGAGTCGTGAGTCCTGTATAGTTAGAACTTTTATATCCATAGGCCGCAAACATTATAATATATATATTTGCTAATTCTTGAAGGCAACCCTTAACGATTGTCCAGAATTGATCTGCTGTTTTTTTATCCTTTTCGTCAATTTTTCGATCTTCCTTGTAGATTAATTGAGCTTCATCTATTATCAGAACGGTTTCAACAAGTCTGCATTGTGCTATCCATTCACTCCAATCTATACCAAACAATTCCTTCCATAGTTTTCCGAATGATTTGTAACCGTTTTCTATCCCTGCGGACATTCCCCAAATCATCGAAACTCGTATAACCCTATAATTTGAATATTCCGGCGACTGAACCAAAGAATTCTCTAGAATTTGGGCTATCGACGTTTTGCCGGCGAAGGGAGGAGCCCGAATAAGTATGATTTTCTTCTCCATAAGATCACGGATCAAAGGAGGTATAATATCAAACCTCAAGCTGATGTCAGGGTCAGTAAGAATAATACCCTCATTAGTGGGTTTCGATTTCACCTTCAGATTAGTAGGTAGCCTTGTACCACCAAGTCCACCTGAAAAAGACCGAAAGTTAGAAATAGAACACTGCTATTAAAAACACAAACTTATATGTACCGCGTCGAGGCAGATAGCCATATTTTGCAATGTAATGAGATACATCAGTGAGCCCTTGATCTAATACAAAGCGTAAGCAGAGATAAAGATGGTCAATACATTGTATAGAAAACAGAATAGCGAAATTATCTTTGTTCGATAGGTAAATCATTAGGAGACACTTACCAGTGGTGGCCGGAGGTTGTACGATGATACGGATATTCTTGGAGTCAGACATAAAGATGTCGCCAATATCATCAACTGGAGACAACTTTTTACCTCTGAGTTCTTTTATAATATTATTTTCTTCATCCATATCACGGGATCTGCTTTGAAGTGTTCTCAGATTAACGTTCTCTGTATTGTAAGGAATATCCACTAACCATAGGTTCAGATCGCAGGAATCAAAACTTTTGTCTTCGAAACTATTCTTTTTCTTCTCATAGATCATATCTTTGAGATCCGCAATGGTTGTTGTTGACTGGCCATCAACTTTAAAGACGCTATCAAGATTGGTACCTACCACAAAACAAAATATCATGATTTCGGTGAAATATCTGCAAACGCGAAAATCGAGGGTTAAAAACAAGGGTCAAAAAATCAACTTTTCAGTAAAATGTCAAATAAAGACCTTTTTGTATATTTTGTATGTAATCTTATATTTTCAGGTGGGAAGATTTCAGTTTGTACTGATGAACCGTTTGATTGATTCATATTGTATTTATTAGTCCAGAGCGAAGCGATGGACTATATAAATTCTATGATGGATGATGAATATATAAGGTCACGTGGCGATTTCCGGTTGTCCGCACGCGTCACGTCATAAAAATCCTGTACTACATCAATAAACAAATAAATTTTGTGGTACATTAGAATGATTGCGAAAAAAAACTTTTTCGCTCTGGACTCACAACGGTTTCCGTTTCCTAGTATTAATAATGGTGACAAAGTGACGAAATGTTCTAGTTATGGTTGTGATCTACTATGATCTTGGTGAAACTTAGGTGACTCACTGAATCAATTATCTTCGTTAATTACGTAATTACGTTATGACTGAATTTTCGTGCGCAGACTTGGTAATAACTTATGATGATGATGAACTTAGGTGGGTTCAGTTCTCGCTGAGCTCGTTTATTACGTAATTATGTTGAAAAAATTTATCAGCCCAGAAATATAAATCCTACGTTATGACTGAATTTTCGTACGATTTGGTAATAACTCTTGATTAATTTGCACAGTTATGTCGGTCGGAATATTTAATCTAATGGAAAACGCTTTAACTTTATAGTAAAACTATGGTCATTTGAATTCGTTTAAGGTCATTCGAATGACATGTCAAGATTGAATGTATAAAATAACAAAATATTTTTAAAAAAAGTTATTCAATACCAAATACCAAAATTTCCAAAATTGCGGGGAAAAAAATTGGAGCAATTAATCTATGGAGCTATTTATAAAAAAAACTTTGGTGTAACATAGTCACTGAATTAATAATCATCGTTCATCAGCACAATCTATACATGAGACACACGAGACAAAAAAATCTCAAGCAAGATTACTGGAGAAAATAAGGTATTAATATTTCTATTGTGGCTATACGTTTGCGAGGAAGCGACTTCAGAGCTTGCAAACTATTTTTTTGTACAGATTTCCGAGGACTTTACTATTACAGAACGTATCAGCATAAATTTTCGGTGGGTGCTTTACTAAATTCGATTTGTTTCGACAATGCATATCTCATAACTGACGGCCGTTTTATTTTTACCCATAATATCGGTTATTAGGGCAAATGAAACCGGATTGTGGAGTTAGTGTTAGGATAATGTATTAGCGTAGATAGTTTAAACAAACGTATTAATAATTTGTTTGGTCGTTCACATTGGGTTGTGATTTTAACATGTATACGATGCGTGTGTGCGCCTGAGAAATTTTTTATTCTATTTTTGCGTAATTCCGGATGAATAGAATTATAGTGAAAAAATAAGTGGAATCTCAAAAGCATTTAAAGCTTTTTTTTATCCGATAAGACCCAACTCTCGAAGATGATTTGGAATGACTATGTTTGGATTCGCGTAATACCAAACATATCCTAAAACAATCAAATTCTTTTCGCAAAGTTCTTTTTTTGAGCTGATCACGAATCAACTGTTTTGTAAATTCCTCTGGATCTTTGTGAAAATACTTTATATGTTGCTCATGCTGTTTACCTTGTACTTCTATAGCAAAGCCATACTGTGGATAGTAGATGTCAAATTCTAGCTCTCGAGGATGTTCAGACGTTTTTAAGAAGTCTGGTCGGCGGATGCGGAAGGTGAGCCAAGAATGTTAGTTATGACTTCGCGACATAGATTTTCGTGTTTATTTATGCAATATGGACACCAAGATTTAACATTCTTAATACTATTAAAACTAGCGAACCATTTGTGACCTTTATTACACATCCATTGCATCGGAACACAAAGATTTATATATTCTGTAGAAAGACACATACCTCCTCTACTGCGAGCAATTTCCTTAGCATCCATAAGACCACAAGGAACATTGCCAGAACATTGTGGACACCACCGACTCTTATTTCTTACACTAACAAGAGGCGCAGTCCATTCGTGTCCTTTGGCACATTTCCAATGCATTGGAGTATTTTGATGTATTCTGTAGAAAGGCATTCACCACCACGTTCTTGTGCAATACTAATTGCTATGTCAATATTAAGATATCGGCACTGTTGACACCAAGTTCCTTTAATAATATCTTTAGCCGAAGCCTTCCATTTATGCCCTTTCATACATTGCCATTCAAGAGAATCCTGTCTGTTAATATATTCAGCTGCAAGGCAAAAACCTTCTTTTTTTCCCGCAAATATTTGCATATCCATAATGGTTCGAGTTCGGGTAGGGTGATTTGCAGGGCATTTTGGACACCATGATTTGATTCTAGTAAGAGGTGCAGTCCATTCATGATTTCTAGAGCATCTCCAAAGCATTGGTGTTTTTTTATTGATATACTTTTTAGAGAGGCATTCACCTCATTTATTATATGCGATTTCCTTAACAATGTCTAACGTTGGTTTTGCCATTAATATTTTATACCATTTTTTCAAAAGTTTGTGAGCATGATTTTTATGCTTTATTCCTCCCTTGAAACATCCGCTACTCCAGTATCATTTTACATTTACTTTATTTCTTTTTCGCCCGCCCTTTATCATATATAACTCAGAAAATGCAATAAAAGCTTTACTTTGATTTAAAACCGTGTGAGCGTGTTTTCGAGTGTATGATTACACATAATATAATTTTTTTTATTAATACAAGTAAAAAATAAATACAATGATTCGGGACGCATCCATTACACAGGTAATAGAAATACGGAGTAAAATAAATACAAATGTTCGGGACTTTGATCAGGAAATTGTGTTACTATATAAAGCTCAGCTGCCCGCGATACATAATGAAATTACTATGCTATGACATATCTACACTAACTTACTCGTTCATTTCATTTCATTTCACTTCTCCGGGATTTTGCTCAATGACTTCCGCTTTTTTATTTCCCTCTCATTACCCAAGTTAACAGCTGTGTCCGCCTTTTGTGTCTCCTCCAACAACCATGCGATATGTCCGAGAACTCTTTCAACATTAACTCCCATGTTCTCACTATCATATACAACGGTTAACGGCTTCGATAGTTTGAATCTTAGCCTGTCTTGATAATCCATCGAACATTCCATGAAATAGAATTTTTCAGCATCAGTAACTATCCCGAAAGTCTTACCAGTAAACACACTTTCTTCCTCCATCTCATTTGCTTTACGTTTGCGGTTTGATAAAGCGGACTCGAGCTGTACGGCATACTGAGCAATACCCTTGAAAATATCTTCGTCCTTTACTTCTGTCACGCCGACAGTTTTTGCGGTTTGAAGCAGGTCTATTGCAAAATCGGCTGGACCATGTCCACTGGTCCCGTGATGTTTTTTTCAGGCCGAAGTTCAAACTTGCCCTCGTATAGATTTATCCCATGAGCAAACATATTGCGATTTCGATGCTTCATTTCCACTGATTGGAATGGCCTTGAGACGAGCCTCCAGTTCGGTTATAAGATTTCGAAGTATTACCCGAGAAGAATCATCTTTCAGGTCTTTGCACTCGCAAGTAAAAGGCGGGAACACTGATAATGAGGGATCATCCGATTCACCGAGTCCGTAGAGCTGACACACCTTCGGGAATGACCAATCCGAGAAAGCTTTTGATGGCGTCTCTATGACCACAGTAAACTTGAAGCTGTTTTTTGTCACGAACACCTGGAGCATCTCACGCAGGTCTTGATCGTTGCGAGGTGAGTATTTTCCGCTGTCATTTAACATGTTAAGCACCGCCCATCATTTTCAAGTGCTGGAGTCTGATTTATAGCGCGTATGGAGTTTTTGAGACCATCGAGAGTCGCGTGTTCGATATTCACGGTCCACTTGAAGCTCTTCGTCCGCTTCGGACTAACGACAACGTCGAACGCTGTAATGCAAGAACAGGGTTAATAATTATGACCTGAAGATTTCGTTGACGGAGAACCCACTTCCCGTCACTGAAATTACTTGACAAAACACGTACCATAGACAGACTTGTTGAGTAATGCCTTCAACGAGGCGAAGTAATTCCTGTTCACGGCTCGAAGTGGCGGTCGAGGCAGGTGGTTCAACTAAGACGTGAATATGCCTCTTAGGTGGTTTCTCGGTCCAGTAGTCCTCTATTTCTCTTGTTGCAAGTAGTTCGGGTTGGTCTTGTAATGTGAGATTACTCAAGAGATCGTCGCGATCGTCACCAATTTCCACCTTCCATAACTTGAGTTTGTCTGCGTCCACGCCAGCAAATTCATTCTGTTTTTTCGCTTTTATTGCCTCCTTGAGTTCACTAACAGGCTCGTCCCTGCTTATTTTAACAGAGAAAGCGTTCGCGGTCGTATTTCCTTTGACAAGACAGAATAACGTGACTGACATTTTCGGGCTTTTATAGTAATTTTTATAAAATGCTATTGGTGCAAAGTATGGTGTATGAGGACAAGGAGTAAGAATCTTATTTGCGCAAAAATACCGAGTGGTACTATATGTGAGAAATTCAGCGGGACACCATCTCGTGTGTTACAAATATTAATAGTCTTGGTTACACTGCATAAATGGGTGACATTTAATGCTTGTGACAAATAAAGATCAGAGCACTAAAAAAAATTCGTCGCTGAAATAAATATAAACAACGCGCTTCTCACAATCATGTGACCATGTGACATAAACATCACCTGTACTACTTGAGGTGGTGTGGTAAGATTTTCCATTCAGTGGTTGCATAAATATGCCGTGTGATTCATTTATTTTATCACGGTAACTGTTTAAGAATCCCCAATATCATTTTATTTTCTGTTAAATAAGAGATAATGGCTAGAAAGATTGAAAGATTGAAAGACATGCATGGTAGTTCAACAAACTTTTCTGAGCTGGTAATCGTTGCTCTGAATTATAAGAAATGATCGGAATTAAAGTAAATCAATGACATGTACTGCGCACATCCCAGAATATTCCTGGCACTTTCTCGTTAATATTAATCACGAGGTGATCAGATTTTGATACATTTATTTTAATAATCACGAAGTTCTAATCATTACATTTTTCAACTCTGATTTAGGGTATTCTTTTTCAGTAAATATTATATAAAATAATGGAAGAATACCTGCATGGAATTGGTGTTTTGCTGTTTATAATCTAGTTTAGGACGTTCAGGCTTGACAATCGAAAATTAGTTAGTGTTCCTTATACATATAATCAAAATATACCGTACCGTTCCAAAATTAAGCAACCCATTTTTGCACATAATGCAGGCCAAGAGCATCATAACGTAGGCCAAAATCGCCGTAATTCTGGTAAGGGTTGCTTATTTTTGGGGGTTGTTTAATTTCGGAACGGTACAGTATGTACAGGTTTTATGTGTTTGTGTGTTGTAATAAATTTTATTTGATCATTTCCAGTCACTGTACCGCAATGAAAAATGAATCTGTCTAATTCATAATATAATAGTGATAAAAACAGCTATAAATCGTTAAATCACAAAAAACTGCTATAAACTGTTTAAATCGCTTATACTCATAAAATGGTTAGAACTAGCTGGTCATATGGCGATGGTCCAGGATATAAAGCATCCATAGCAAATAATACTGAGCCTAGTTTGAATGGGACTAGTGCAGGTGATCTTGCTGAAGCTTATTTTGATTCTGTACGAAAAAATGTGGAAGCATTAGAAAGATCTCATATTACAATGTTTGAATCAAAGGTGCTCCCAGAAGTAGCAAGATACTTTCTACATTGGTCTAATTATGGACGGATCTTTGGATGGATCTCTGAAGAATCCTTCAGAAGAATCTTTGGAGGAATCTTTGCAACGATCATTCAACGGGCTTATAGAAGTTATAGGAAGAGACCTGCATCATTAGCAAAATGTATTTGGGATACAGCCAGATATGCACCAAATATCCTCAGTAGATGTAAAAGGATTGTTTTAACTCCTGGAAAATACAGTACGTATAAAGCATCAAGATGCAAAAAAGAAGAGTTAATTGGCTGATTAGTTAAATCTGAGTGGATACTTGCTTAGAATTTATTATTTTGGAAAGGTTATATATTAAATGGTAAAGATAAACTGTATGGATTGATAAAATGCATACAAAATCCTGAATATTACCATACTACCAAACTTACTATATATCATGATGGTATAAAGCTTATCAAATTTTCAGATTTTGATAAGTTTCATATTAAACATCTCCATTTATTTGCCACTATATACATTCTCTTCTTGTGATCAAGTAATCGGGAAAAATTTAAAAAGAGTTCTATGCAAGCTGAAGAAGAATACAATAAGTGGGTTACTTTAAATGATAACATTAAGGCAATTGAAATAATTGAAATAATACTTAATCATGCAAAATATATTGATACATTAAATAAAGAAATAAAAAATGGAAGAAAGCAAGAATGGGCTTTCTTTGAGGAATATAGGATGATTACAGAAAAAAGTTACTGTATATTCTGTTCATCCCATAGATAGCTCATAACAATATATTTACATGTAAACTTTTTTTGCGCAAAATTTTGCACGCAAAGAATCTAAGCATCATGTTTCATCTTGATTACAAATACATTACTGATAAACTTCTGGCCAGTTTGGTAAGGAAGGCATATCAAAGGCTTTTGCACCATTCCTGCAACCCAGTATCACCAGAGCAGATTTCTGATAAATATGATCAATGTAGCGGAAGAAAATTAATATTAAGTATTAGTAGTTTTTAGTTAAGGTAATTGGTAGTTAGTCTAGTTTAAGGATGGATATAAAAGATAGGTAAAAAGGGAGATCACATGATAGGAGAATATAAGTGTCACAAATATTATACAAGTTACCATAAAAGGAAATTTGCAAAGCTAAAGTAATATGAATTACCAAATAAGGAGGTCGTCTAAAGCGGGGGCAAATTACGTGATTCGCTATAATTTTGTTTAGATTAATTTTTTATAAACAATGATTAATATAAACTCTAAAATCATAAAATAAGCGTATTTTAACCTGCTTTGCAAGTTTACTTAAGGAAAAAAAGTGGATTCTGAATATTATTTT
>JADRCO010000292.1:0-38971 GCA_021464525.1 Rhizophagus sp. LPA8_4_AMF | reverse complement strand
ATAATAATAATAATAATAATAATAATAATAATAATAATAATAATAATAATAATAACAACAACAACAATAATAATAATACTTTAGTAACACCACAAAATTATTGTTTTTGAATATATGAATTATTTATAAGTTTATTTTTTACGTGTTAATTATTTTATAACCACATAAGCTGATAACTATAATAGTTTATTTCATTAAATTATGGCACTTTGTATTCATGATCTCAAATAAATCTATAATAAATAAATAAATAAAAAATAAATAAATGAATAAATATTTTATTTTTTTTTCCCGGATTCATAATCGCGTGATCTTTTAATGCGTCACAGGATATTAAAGTTTAATCGAACGGAATTTTTTTAATTCTTTAAATACGCGCGTTTAAATTTAAAATTTTTGCAATGCACTTGTGCGATATCTCGAATGTTGATCGAAAAAGCCTAAAAAAAGAGATATTCTTAGTAATCAACATTACGTAATTACATCATATTTTAATTATTTTTAGAAAACAATGAATACATATTAACCATATAAAGTCGAGATAACTTGCGTTCACATCGTACAGGATTTTATTTAGATAAATACTAAACATATATACTATATAAAAATAGATTTTAATTTACTAAACCTTTTTTATATTCATTGTTTTATAGTTTATATTATTTATATTTATATTTATAGTACAGTAGTAAAATTTCATTATTAAAATGAGTGTTAAAAACAAAGAAATTTGAGTCTTTTATATAAGACTTAAGAATTAGTTTATGAAATTGATTTAAAATACGTAAATTATTTTAAAAGTAACATGAGTTTATGCAATACATAATGTCTCCTGCATTCTCATTCTTCTTCATAGTAGTAGATCTAGAAATTTCTACTAATATTCATGATTATGTCAGCAGTTATCGAACATTACATGTACATTCTAGATTCTTTGAGTCACGTCATCTTGTGATTTGTGTTAATGTGTTTAATTAAATTTTAAATTAATAAAATAGAATAAACAAGTTTTATTACTAATTTATCTTAACTTCACAAGTTTTCAAGGTTTTTGTACAATAAAAATTTATGTAACGAGGACAAAATCTTTTCGTGGAATTTCACTTTATACACCCTTATTCATCCCGTTCATTTTTTTCGCTAGTACAATTTTTTAAATATTGTTGCATTACAATAATTTCGCGTCCAAAGGGAAGAAAGAATACATACATGTTTATTATATGTTACACGCCCTTTAATATCTGTGGAAGGCCGAGATTATTAGATTGCTTTTCTCCCAATTTTAATAGAAAGAAATGAATTTTATATTTATAATTTAAAATATGTAAATTAGATATTTGGAATATTAATATTATTTAATTCATATTTAAATATAGCTATTTAACTATTTAAAAAAGTTATATTAAAATTTAACCGCTAAAATAATGCAGAAAATGCAACGGTTAAATCTTGTTATTTTTCTTCTATATGAGGAATGAACTCTTTCTTAAAAAGTGTTTATTGATTAAATTAAATATTTTAACTTTCATTACCTCTTTTGAACAAATGTGATAATTATCAATTATCATATATTTTTATTTTTATTTCGAATTTTCAAAAATATTTTTTTTTTTCTTCTAAAAACTTTACTTGATAATTTAAAATAGGATTGTTTAAAAATAGATTATTATAAAAAGATTTATATCTCTTAATTAATAAAGTTAGTGAAGTTTAATTAATTAATAAATAACACAAATTTTGTAATACTCTTAGATCAGATCGTATTGTTATAATCGATATTATTATTAGATGAATTACACAAATAGATTAATAAGAAAATTTTTTTTTTTTTTTTTACTTTTAAAATATAATAAAAAATCAATCATTTCAAGATCGATATTAATAATTATTAAAACGTTCATGATTCTTGTACATAAATTACATATTATCATTTAAATGATTCTTTTTTGACGTGAAATTCATCTTAAAATATTATTCTTGGCATTTTTATATTCAGTTATTAAAAAAAAAGTCTTGAAAAGTTAGATATATGACAGCATTCCTTTTGTTTTACGTTACTCTGATTCATACAAAATAAAATACAGTGAAACCAATGATTATAATATGATGAATAATAAAATTTCTACGAATTTTTTTGTGTAATGTCTATAATAAAAAACCAAAAAATTTTAAATTTTATTAATTGGAAATCTGAAGATGGGTTTGGTTGATTTTTGTGTCAATATAATGCATGGATTTTTATACTGTTATTAATTATTAATATCGTATCACACTTTTTCATTATTGTCATCATTTACTTTAGTTAGACAGTCTAATAACTAAGGAGTTTTAATCTTTCTATTTTTATAATCATAATATCATACAACATGATCTTTTGAGAACAACTTTATAGAACGAAGATAAGAATTCCTTTTAGTAATATAAACTGTAGGATGTACAAGTATTATACTTGGTAGAAGGAAATGGATTATGAATCATATTCGTTCTAAATTAGCTTCTTAAAATTATATCACGGAGATGGATTAAGATATGAAAATTTTAAATTGAGTACCAACTAACAAGATTGAGCTCATTATTAACTATTAATAGAAATATATCAGTGAGTAATTTCTAATGATTATTTCATTGAAATTATTGATTCCTTCGGAAATGAATGAAGTTCATTCCGTTAAAGTTCATCTAATATTATTTATTTATTTGTTTTTTTTTTTTTAATTTTTTCTGTAAATTAATAATATAAGGTAGGATCGGTAATCAACTATCTCGGAAATTTGCGGACAATTTAGTGATACTATATTTAAAATTCAATTGCACAAATTCATTTGCACAAATTGGTGGATTTTCATGGATCGTTAATGTGCATAAATGAAAACCTTTCATTCGTGGTTACCAGGATTACGTTTAAAGATTTTCAGGGCCATGATCTTCGACAATTTTCTTAATCAACCGGATGCAGTTGATCATCCAACGATACATCAATCTAATAATATTCGAATTTCTTTCGGTTGATCATGTAAGATATATAATATTTTTTTATAGAGGGTTAAATTTTGTTAAAGAAATAATTCTTAGAGAAATCTTTGAATTTATTCATAATTTTAATAATGATCTCATAATGTTCTGTATACTTAAAAAGATATCATTAAAGCATTATTAAGACTTATCGTAACCACATATCCTAGTGGTCTGGTGTTCCTGAATTATTTTATGCACTAAATTAATACAGTAATTCCTTGAACCATAAAATTCAAAAGCATATAACGAGCTACATCTTTGAATTGTATCTGAAGCAAATTATCATATTGCTAACCATAGGTAATGATATGGTAATTAGGTAATTATTGTACATTATTAAAAATAATGGAGAAAATTTATCAGAAATTTTGGTTTTTTAAAAATAATTTTATCCTAATAATGATTATCCTTCAAGAAAGTAAAACAACTAAAGACGGCAGAAATAATACTATAAGAGCATCCACCATCTAAAGGTGAGATGATGTAAGTGTATAACATTTTCCTTTTTTCGATATTAGTAATGAGAAAAAGAGAAATGATGCTTCGTTAACCACCAATAGTATATTAACATTTTGTCAATCATAGATAGAATCATGCACTCGAAATCCTTTTTTGTCTTCACGATCATGATAGGGCACGTCTGAAATGTGTGCCATTTTAAGTGGTCAAGTTGACCATCCGGTGACAAATAGCTAAGTGACAAATAGAGATCAGACCGCTTAAAATAATCTAAGTCGCTGAGATAAATATAAACAACGCGTTTCCCGCAATCACGTGCCCGGTGATGCTTATCTCTCACATATTCCTAATATGGCAAAGATCGACCTAACCTGTCACACATTTCAGACGAGCCATGATAGGATACTATGACGTAATATCCTAGAAAAAAATTGATGATATGTCCGCAGTAAATATACTATTTTATTTTTCACATTTCAATGGGAGTATATTTTTATTTAAAGCAATATGTTATACTATTAATCTTGTCTGATTGTGCAGTAATCAGATTGTGTGTAATAAAAAAATTTCTTATAAAAATTCCTTTTGTTCGCACCAATTTTTTATACTTTTTCATGTAATATTTCAAAAATATATATATATATATATATATAGTGAACATCTGTGAGCATATTTTACGCAAATTCAATGGATAAACCTATGTAAAAAGAACCTATGTACCTTACTTCATAACAG
The DNA here is from genome assembly GCA_021464525.1 of Rhizophagus sp. LPA8_4_AMF. Taxonomy (NCBI): domain Eukaryota; kingdom Fungi; phylum Glomeromycota; class Glomeromycetes; order Glomerales; family Glomeraceae; genus Rhizophagus; species Rhizophagus sp. LPA8_4_AMF. The sequence goes on along the minus strand of JADRCO010000292.1, from coordinate 34,762 downwards.
ATATCCTTAATCCAGGTGTCTTTCTGGAAAAGGGAATCGGATATGTACCTTTCTATACAGGCAGCACATCAGCTGTTGAATGGGTCTAAAGATGTTGTTTCATCATAGTTAGATGAGGAAAAGGAAATGGTTATGTACCTTCCTATATGATAAAAGATTTATTCCGCAGTATCAATGTTCTTTGCTCTAGATAGATATATTACATTAAGATGAGCATTTGTTTTTTCTAATCATGGAATTGAAATTGATCCAGCAACTGCTAATTTGTAGATAATATTACAAACGTATCATGACGGGATAAAATTTTTCAAAATTTAATAAATAAGTTAGGTGGAAAGAGTGAATGGCATGGCATAAAGCAGGCACTTTCTGATTACTATGACTATGACAAGAAATGATAGTACATTAGTATCTCTTGGTATTTCTGATAAATTATCTTATCCTATTACCAATACTTTTTTTTTGGATTTCAAGGGCTTAAATAGATAACATCACCACTTACAAGCTTTTATAATATTTGTCAATTTTTGAAATATATAATAACCAAGCATATTAATAAAATTGTCAGATTTCATTGTAGGAAAATTTTGTATTATCTTGTATATATACAGGTGACAGCTATATACTACTATATCAGTTCTTTTTATTAAAAGCAGATTAATGGAAGGAATGAAATAGACAGAATTTTATAGTAAAGTATGTGTTGCTAGAAGCCTTAAATTTGTCTTTGGCAAAGAAACTAAAGAAAAAAATTTAGAAGGTTTACAGTTTGAAAGTGATAAATTTTCTTATAATCTAGCAACAATATTAGCGAGAGATAATGAGGTTGTTGCAGTAAACTTTAGAAAATCCTCTGACATTTATAATGGTTGTAAAATTACCATTGCTAAGAATGGGAATTGGGATGAAAAAAGATCAAAATTATATTTATAAAATCAAAGAAATCCTGACAAATATATCTAAAGATACTCCTTTGACGCCTAAACAGATATATAACAGAGAGGATATAAAAGATTTATCCTCAACTATAATTATGTACTGTTATAAAATTTTTTATTTTCCAATATAAAATAAAGCATATCAAAAATCTTTTATTTGAGTTCAAACATTTGAACATACACTTATGATTTACCAAAAAATTCATAGTATTTACTTTTTTCATAATTCAAATATAACAATTAATTTTTTGTTTACTTTTATTTTTATTTCTAAAACTTCTCAATCCTTAGCATTTCAATATCTATACAAATAATAAAAATTTATATAGGAATTAGTATACAATGTTTCATTGATATTTTTTAAAACTAGTGATTAGTTCCATGTAAAAGGGTTTTATTGACAAGAAAATCGGCTCACATTATGATGATTTACATGAAATTTTAAAGTCGGTGGTGGGTATTCATTCATCAATTAAATTTATGAATATTTAAAAACTATACTATGCAATTATTCCTTATCAACATTTTAATTACTAATATTATATTGCATTATTCATTAAATTTCTCGTTCAAATAATATACCGATTACAATTGTAAAAATATCGAGTTGTGTGATTGATATTGTAGAATATTACTAACTTAATGCGGCAACTTCATTTTTAATAGTTAAAGTTATTAAGAGATGCCCGATTCGTGGTGCGTACGTTGTGTGAGTATTTATTCGTTCCTGTTAAATTAAATTGCCTTGCAAATTTTCAGACTTGATACTTAATTCTATCTACCAATTACCAATTGGATAATACATCTTGGAGGTACTGGACAACTTCCTAATTTTAAAGATGGATATATTGGGATGTCATCTTATTATCTGATAAGGAACGTGACAGATATTGGCTAATCTCGATATAACGATATTCGATATTATTAACATTTGGTAAACATAAAATTTTACTTTCTTACTCCATGAGAGAAACAAATACTCATGCAGGATATATATTTCGGTATAATTTGATATAACGATATTTTTAAACATTTTTATATTTGACATAAATAGAAGCATTCTGTATACTGAAAAATACCCTACTAATAATAATACGGACTTGAATTTTTTTTAAATTAGAATCTGTATAGTGTATGCAGTATACTCCATCTTTGTATATCCACCCTACTATATCAATTAATATCTACGATTAATTCAACGGATTATTCTTCACATAAATCTATAATAAACGAATATCCGGATATTCGTATAGTCTACATGGATTTACGGATTATCAAATTTGCTTCATAATAATAGATTTATTTAATAAGAAATAAAAAATATATATTTTTTTTATTTCGTTACGAATATATTAAGATATTTACAGTGTATGTGTTATGGTAATGAATGATATTATAACGATAACGTTTATGAAGAAACTTTTTGGTTCAGTCCGATATTATCCCATCGGATCGCACACTTTCATGAATGAAATAAATTTATTATAGATTTACACTAGGTTCAAAAAAATTTAAGCATGTTGTCATAAAAACTTCGAAAAAAAGTAATACAGTAGCTGGAAAATTCTTTCTTGTTTTGATGGTAAAGTAGAATCTTGATTAGAAAGATACCTTTGTGATTGATTTAAAGTAGTTTGAACATATTGTTGTTTACGGAGAATACCTTTACAGTATCGGATGAAATTTGATCATGAATCACTTTGATTTTGCTTCATACGTCTATACATTAATGTAAATAATACAACTATTGCTAACGCAATTACAGCCAAACCGGTTAATAAACTAACAATTACAATTTTATTTGAAGGTCCTTGATCATTTGATGTTGGAAGTTGCATTTTAGGTTTTGTTGTCATAACTGCTGGACTTTTAGGATTTCCTGTGCCATCTGTTGTTAATTTTGACCATTGAATGTTTGGGTTTGCACTTAAATCAAATACATAATAATCATTATTCAACACTTGCGTATCTGTGAGATTTCCTACAAATATCATTCAAGATTAATTTATGAAACTTAACTAGTTTACTCAAAAATTAATTTTATTACCGAAAGCGATAAACATAAGCTTATCTATTAATGTAGCACTATGATAAAAGAGTTTTGGTATATCCACATTATCAAGTTTTGGTATATTAGTATTTTCAAGTTGCGGTATTGACCATGTTAAAGTAGTAGTATCTAATAGAGCAATTTGTTCTACAACTGGTATTGGTTCCTGCATATTATACTTTCCTCCATATATGCAAATTTTGTCTTCAACTATATAAAATAAATGAGAACATATACAATATATATATAAGTATAATAATTAAATAAAAGAAAAAAAAAATTTACCAAATACAGCTGAATGACCAGTTCTAGAACTCGGAATATTTCCTATTGCTGTAGCTACCTAGAAAAAAATTATATATTTTAGTTTAAAATAATTATGACATAAATATTATATAATATTGAACCTTTAAAGACCATGTATCTCCGATAATATCATATTGGTAAATCTATAATAAATAATAATAAATTAAAACTCATTAATGATGATTTATAAAAATATAAAGTTTTACGTACATTTGTCATTGGACTATAAACTTGAATTAATCCATTCTGTTCTAAACCCCCAATATAATAAATAACATTATTAACTAATGTTGCCGTATAAAAGAATCTAGGAGGAGGAGCATTTACAAGATTACCAACTTTCCAAATTAAACTAGCAGTGCTCAAAATATCAAAATTATTAAAAAAGATAGTACTTCCATTATTTTCCATTCCTCCACTAAATATATAAACGTTCTCTTTATAACCAACAGTACTCATTCCCATACGTCTCGGTGGTATCTCTCCACGAATTGTTGGTACTTTTAATGTATTTCTTTTAGTATCAAATTTATATACAAAATCCAATACTCCACCAACGCCTCCTATAATAAATATTGAATTTCTATTATAGGTTAGTACTCCTGTATTGGCTGCATGCCATCTTATTGTTGGTAAATTCATTCCTTGACTTTGTACATCTGCCCATCCTGTGCTATTTAATCCTGATTCAAAATCATAATAAAAAATGTCATTCGTGGTCTCTAAAGTACTATTAAGACCTCCTATAAAATATATTTTATTTTCAACGAGAGTTGCCGTCTGTCCTATTCGTGGTTCTGGTACAAATTCTTGTCCATGTACATCTTTAAGAGACAAAAGAATCAATTGATTTAATATAGTAAATATGATCATTTTGTATAACATTTTAATAAGACGAATTGATAAAGAAATATGAAAATTGAATAAACCTTGAAAAAAAAAAGAAAAGAATCGCTTTTTATTAAGTCGAGGATAATTTGTGTATCCAAACTTCTTTTTGCATGAACTAAAATCGTCAATTTGTCATTCAATACGTTACAATAAATCGATTTCCATATTTTTTTTTGGGATAATCGCATAAAAAATTAATTGGATAATCAAAAAAAGATTCAAAATGATACTAAAATTAAATATTTCGTGTTGCAAACAATCAATTACGAATTATGATTAGTAGTTGAGAAAATTGAAATGTATTACAAATTATATTTGGAGATCAAAATACTGTATGGCAATTGTAAAAATATATTTTGTATTACTACTTGTTTCAATTTATAGTACTTTTCATTACATTGGTAGCTAAAATTATGTATGCAACTTTAATTGTTCTAAATTAATTTGAAAATATCATCTATAATATCATTATTAACAAATAATTATTACAAAAGATATAATTCTGATATTATATTATTTTTATATTAGAAATTCATATAAATCTATTTCATAAAGCAATATTATTTTAAATACAGCAAATATATAACATATTGGAATAGTTTAAGAGGGTGGAGTTTCACTTCCTGGAAATTAATTTTAAGTACGTTTAGAAAATCTTTCTTGTTGTGATAATGGTAAAGTAGAATATTCTTGACCAGGAGAATATCCTTGAGATTGAGTAAAAGCAGGAGTAGGAGAATGTTGTAATTTATCAGTATCAGATGGAATTTGAAGTATAACACCACTAGTAGAACTATCTGAGACACTTAAAGAACCAATTCCTCCTTCCGTTGCAGAATTTTGAATTTTTTTCATACGTCTATAAATTAATGAAAATGCTACAATTGCTCCTAATCCAATTACTGCCAATCCTGTTGATAGGCCAATGGTTACTGGATTTCCTAAAGAAGATTGTTGATCTGTTGTAGATGCCGTTGGTTTTGTTTCATTTCCGCCGGATTTAGGAACAGGGTTAGGAGTGTTAAGAATGTTAGGAATGTTAGCATTAGGGTTTCCCATATCATTTTGTGCAAGCCTAAACCATTGAATTTTTGGTTGTCCAAAATTAAATATATAATAGTTATTATTAATCACTCGATCAGTGAAATTTCCTAGAAGAAATAAATAATCAAGTAAGTGACATTGACAAAAAACAAATAGAATAAAATAAACTTACCAAAAGCGACAAACATTATATTATCTATTAATGTAGCAGTATGATAAGCAAGTTTTGGTATATCAGTATCAATAAGTTTTGGTGTGTTGATATTTTCAAGTTGAGGTGTTGTCCATATAAAAGTATTAGTATCCAATAAAGCAATTGTTGGTGTTGGAGAAGTTAAACCCGTGACAGCATTATGTATTCCTCCATATATGCAAATTTTGTTGCCAACTATAAACATTTAATTAAAAAATTAAAATTAAATCGTTCGATTTAAAGAATAAAAAATAAATAAAACTTACTTAAGACAGCTGAATGACCAGCCCTGGATTCTGGAATATTTCCTGCTGTTACTTTCTAAATGTAATATTATTATTTTAGCAGAATTCTTATGAACGCGATGTCGGTTTATCAAAATTAACTTAACTGACCCTAAGAGACCATGTATCTGTGGCAATATCGTATAGGTAAATCTATTATGATAAATTAAACTCATTAATATACTTCTCACTTTTATAAATTTATAATTAATTAATCATAAGGTTAACTTACGTTGGACATTAAAACATTATAACTTATATTACTAACTGTACTCGTACCAGTCGTACCACCAATGTAATAAATAACTTCATTAACTAACGTTGCCGTATAATAGTATCTAGGAGAAGGAGCATTTACTAGACTACCAACTCTCCAAACCATTCTAACAGTATCCAAAATATCAAAATCATAATATAAATATGTTACATTATTATTAACATCATCCATTCGTCCACTAAATATGTAAATTCTCCCTCTGTAACTAGCAGAATCTGTGTTTCTACGTCTTGGCGGAGTTTTCCCCTGAATAATTGGTATACTTGTTGTATTGGTCTTTGTATCAAATCGATATACTAAATTATCACTTAGTACTCCTACAGATCCTACACCACCTATCATAAATATTGAGTCTTGATTAGCGCCTATATTAGCTGTGTGCCAAATCATATATGGTAAGTTTATTTCTTTCAGACTTCTTAGATCTACCAATTTCGCATCGCTTAATCCTGCTCCAAGATCATAATAAAAAAAATCACTTATAAGTTCTCTTTCCTTGTTAAAATTACGTCCTCCTATAAAATATAATTTTCTGTCAATTGAAACCGCATCGTGACCTATTCGAGTTCCTGGTATAGATTGCCCATTTATATTTACAATTATATTCATTAAAAAAAGTAAGTGACTTAGTATAATAAGTATAAAATGATCTTTGAATATCATTTTGATTTTTCTTTTTTTTTTGTAATTTAAATTTTTTTTTTACCTTTTTTTTTTTTTTTTAAAAAAAAAAAAAAAAGTTAAAAATCTTTGTAAAAAAGGAAACATCACCTATTTTAATTGAATTAGGAATATTTGTACATCAAAGAGATTTTCCCTATTTTTCGTTCATGTTTAAATGTTTAAATGTCGTGTTAATTTCTTATGTATTAATAATATAATAACAAATCAGAAATACTTACAGCACAATGACCTGTTTTGTTCTGAACCGAAATGATCGACATCGGGAATCTTTTATAAGGAAATTTTTTATCCTTTGTAATTTGTCGTCAAACAAATCAGGCAACAATATCTATTTAATATGGTAAAACATAAATACGGATTTTTCTTTATAAAGTTTTTTGTTCGATTTAAAATTAGTATTAACAATATTTGTATATTTAGTACTACGAATAAATAAATGTAGGATTAGTAAAATTTCTAATAAATAATCTACCCAATTAAATGAGAAGTAATAAAAAGATTATATATTAAGGACTTAGTACGTAACATATTTAAAAAGAATATTTGTAAGAAAGTAATATTAAAATAAAACATTCTCGACTGGAATATATCCTTGAGTATGATAATTTCAGATATCAACGTTATGAATCCATAAATTTTTGGGATGAATTTAAGTTATCAGATCATACCGAATTATTTACTAATATTAATGCGGCTCTGACTATTGCTATTTCAATTAAAAATCATTTACTACATTTGTTGATGTATGGCAAATTCGGATTGTTTCTTATAATTAAAGCTACGTGAATGAAAGTTGAAGGTGGAATCATATATTTATCTATTATTATGCAGCCAAATAGGTTTTTTGACATACTGATATTTTTTTTAGACTAAGGCACAAATAAATAACTAAATAGCTTATTGAGTTTACTGTATTTATATGAAGCATGATCTTGGACGTCTGCATAATAACACAGTTATTAGATAAGGACGTTAGAATATCACCGATCGAACTGCGACATAACCAGAAAAAAATTTGTAAATTTTATATTCCTGGATTCACATTACAGCAATTAAGGTATAGTTTACATACATTAGACAGTAAAATAAAATGATTCGTTGTAGTTTCACCCTTTCGTACACTCGTACACCACCGCCGATATTATAATAAATAACATTATTATATAACCTTATAACAGTCATAGTGATATATACTAAAATAAATGAAACTTGCTTCATTACATATAAATCATTACAAATATATTAATTAGTCTTTCATACAATAATATGGAAGTCCCCTTGACAATAGGTTGGTCAAGGGTGGCTTTCCATACAAAAATAGTTCCTGATGATACTAAATTTAGACCGTGAAAATTGAAATTTATTACAAATTATAGAAGATCAAATATGACAATTGTAAAAATATATTTTGTATTACTACTTGTTTCATTTATAGTACTTTCATTACATTGGTAGCTAAAAATTATGTATAATATCACCATTAACATTATAATCCGAATAAATTGATTTCATGAAATTTTTAACAAAATACGGCCTTAACTATATAATTTTGATATCATATAAATCTATTTCGTAAAGCAATATTATTTTAAATATATATAGAAGGAAACATATTGGAATGGTTTTAAAGAGGTGAAGTTTCACTTCCTGGATAATAACTTGAAGAACGTTGAGAATATCTTTCTTGTTGTGATAATGGTAAAGAAGAATATTCTTGCCCAGGAGAATATCTATGTAAAGCGGGAGTAGGAGAATGCTGTAAATTATTTGGAATTTGAAGTATAACACCGCCAGTAGAAGTGTCCAAGGCACCTGAAGCTCCTCCCGTTGTAGAATTTTGATTTTTTTTCTTATTTCTATAAATTAATGAAAATGCTACAATTGTTCCTAATCCAATTACCGCCAATCCGATTGATAAACCAATGATTACTGGATTTCCGAAAGATTGTTGATCTGAATTAGAAGTTGCAGGTGCTGCTGATGATTTTGCTGATGTATTTGCTACATTTCCGGAACTAGAAGCAGTAGGTGGAATCTTAGGAGTATTAGTTTTAGGATTGATAGGAATGTTAGCGTTGGGATTTCCTATATCATTTTGTGCAAGTCTAAACCATTGTATTTTTGGTTGTCCAAAATTAAATATATAATAGTCTCTGTTAGGCGTTCGCGGCAAAGAATCAGTGAAATTTCCTAAAATAAATAAATAAATAAATAGATCACGTTAGTGACTTTGAAAAGTGAAAGAATAAGACAGATTAAATAACTTACCGAAAGTGACAAACATTAGGTTGTCATATATTAATGTAGCAGTATGATAAATAAGTTTCGGTATATTATTATCAAGAAGTTTTGGTGTATTAATATTTTCAAGTTGGGGCGTTGACCATATTAAAGTATTAGTATCCAATAAGGCAATTGTTGGCGTTGCAGAAGTTATAATTGTGCCACGAGAATATATTCCTCCGTATATGCAAATTTTGTCACCAACTATTGAACAAAAATCAATTAAATTAAAATCAAATTGTATGATTTAAAGAATAAAATAATTAAAACTTACTTAAGACAGCTGAGTGACCAACCCTGGGTTCTGGGATATTTCCTACTGTAATTGTCTAAAATATAATAATATTTTTTTTTAGCTGAATCCTTGTGAATGTCTGTCGGTTTATCAAAATTAACTTAACTGACCTTAAGAGACCATGTATTTGTGGCAATATTATATAGGTAAATCTATTATAATAAATTAAACTCATTAATATACTTCTCGCTTTTATAAATTCATAATTAATTAGTTTACATACGTCGGACATTAAAACATGATAACTTAAATTACTAACTGCACTCTTTTGTCTACCACCAATATAATAAATAACTCCATTAATTAACGTTGCCGAATAAAGGTAACTAGGAAGTGGAGCATTTACTAGACTACCGACATTCCAAACCAAGTTAACAGTATCTAAAATATCAAAATTATCATAATATATATTAAAACCATCACCTTCCATCCGTCCACTAAATATATAAATTTTCCCTTCGTAACTAACGGAATCCATATCTTCACGTCTTGGTGGAGTTTTCCCTTGAATTATTGGTATACTTGTTGTATTGGACTTAGTATCAAATTGATATACTAAATTATCACTTAATTCTACAGTTCCTAAACCTCCTATCATAAATATTGAGTCTTGATTAGCGCCTCCTATATTAGCCGTGTGCCATATCATATATGGTAAGTTTATTATTATTCCTTCCTGACTCCTTAGATCTACCAATTTCGCATCGCTTAGTCCTGCTCCAAAATCATAATAAAAAAGGTCACTTATAAGTTCTCTTCCCTTGTCAAAATTATATCCTCCTGTAAAATATAATTTTTTTCCAATGAGAACCGCTTTGTGACCCACTCGAGTTCCTGGTATTAATTGCCCATTTACTATATTCATTAAAAAAATTAAGTGACTTAGTATAATAAGTATAAAATGATTTTTGAACATCATTTTGAATTTTTTTTTAAAAATTTAAATCTTTTTTTCAACCTTTTTTTTTGAAAAAAAAAAAAGTTAAAAATCTTGAAAAAAAGGAAAATACGCACTTTTAATTGAATCAGGAATATTTGTACAATCAAAGAGATTTTCTCTACTTCTCGTTCGTGTTAAATGTCGTGTTAATTTCGGGTGTATTGATATATTTAATATAAGGATGTATCCGAGACTTTTTACAACAAATAATCGGTTTTGTCCCAAAATTTTTTAGCCGATGATCGACATCATTTTAAAAAGGAAATTTTTATCCTTTGTAATTTGTCTCGTCAAACAAATCAGGCAATTTCTATATGATCTGGTTTTTTTTGCCTATTTTTATAAACACATAAACACAGATTATTCCCCCCTTTTTTTTATAAGATTGTCGGGTGGAAAAAAATGATCGATTTAAAGTTATTTATACATTTAGAATTTTCTTTGTACTACGAATAAAAAATTGTAGGATAGTAAAATTTCTTATAAATAATCTTTGAAGATGTTTACCCAATTCAATGAGAAGTAATAATAAGAATATTAAAATTGACTGGAATATATCCTTGAGGTATAGTTATGAATCCATAAATTGGTATTGTGATGAAATTGTTAAATTTGTATAGTTATCAGATCATCCGGACGACTGAATTATTACTAATATTAATTAACTAACGCTATTTCAATTAAAAATCATGCACCCCTGGCAAATTCGTGTGAGATTACCGAAAATGAAAACAAGATATTTTTATCTATTAATAATGCGTTTGCATTATAAACAAGGTTTAAGTTATATTGATCATGCTAAGATGATATATCCAACATAACGATTAAGTGATAGGAGGTCGATCCAATTTTCTTTTACCCTCCTCAAAAAGTTGTCACCCTCCGTTCAATAAATTCAATTGGATTAGATTTGGATTGGATCGCATAAATCCAATGCCACAAAGTATCAGAGATGATGATATGAGATATGCGAGGTAGTATATGGTTTATCAATCGCAGGAGGGTATACACCGTATGGGAAACTTGATAATCCAAATATATGTGTCATCGCTGATTTTAACAATTATTAGATGTCATTTTACATAATTTAAACTTTCCTATGTTAAAAGTAATTATTATAATTATTCTTTTTCGTATTCAAAAATTTATCATTACATTTGACGAATTAATTAATTTCTGGAGTATGGTAATTAACACGTGATTTCTCCAATGGTAAAAATTATCTCTTAGCATTCCTTTATGTTAGATATAAATGCACAAAATTAGTTTATTAGTATACAATAAAAAAAAATTCTCGGTAAATTTAGTTATTATCCGATTATTATTATAAATAAATGATTTATAAAACAAAAATATCTCATTAGAATTATTGAATTTTATCGATAGGCCGTTTAATAATTTTAAAGTTGTAGATTCATTTAAAGATTTTTTTAAAATAATTCTGTTGTCTTGAATAATTTCTTGATTGAAAAATAAAAATTGGCCAATTAACTTCATCAATGCTAATAAAAAATTTAGGATCTAAAAGTAAAATTCAATTGTCTTGTAATTCTTAGTTTGCAATCTACAGTTATGATTTTTCATTATACCGAATTTTACTTATGGACTTCAGTACATAGAAAAATTTCGGTTTACAGAAGTCATCTATGTACCAAAGTTTTGTTCTTGAACCGCGACTAGGTCACACTGTATATCCAAGAGAAATTCTTTTCTTCACCTTCATAGTAAATGTTCTTTTTTTTTTATCAGTTGTATAACCGAGATTTTTACGACATTTTCGGAAATTTTTTTATATGGAAATTCTAGTAACTAAATTCGGAAATTTAATATTCTTGTATCGTAAATAAAATCCATCAAATTTCTAGTTTTTATTCTAAATTGCCTGACGGGAAATTTTTTTAATTTTTGTGAAATACTTAATTTGAACAATAGAAATTTTTTTTTCTGTACCACACTATAATAAAACCACAAAAAAACACTTGTAACAAAAATAAAAAAGTAGTAGTATAAACTCGTCGTTTCTCAACGGAAATGCAAAGAAAAATTATTATATATGTAATACACAAACTAATATTGATATCATATCGTATTTATTTAGTATTTTATATAAGACAATTTAAACGTGACATTGATACAAAAATTTTTATAATTACACCGATAATTAAATTATATAGATATCATATCATATTATAAAGATTATTTAAAGCAATAATCATTCATTATAATTAGATATTAAATATTACAATTAATATAATATATACATGTTTGATAGTTTATGGAAACTTTGGTGGTGGTGGAGGAGGAGTTTCACTTCCTTGAGTATAAGGATAAGTTTCACTTCCCGGATAATAATTTGAAGAATGATTGGAATATCTATCTCCATCTGATGGAATTTGTAAAATAGAATCTTGACCAGAATATCCTTGAGGTTGAGTTAAATTATTAAAATTATTAAAATCTGAGATACGTTGTTGTGGTGTAAATTGTTGATATTGATTTGGAAATTGATATTGTGCTGCTGGTGCGTTTGAATATAAAGTTGATCGTTGATCGCGTTGATCGAGTTGATTGAATGGAATTTGACCATTAGAAGTACTTGTATCATCGAATTCTTTTCTTTTCCTACGTCTATAAAATACTAATAATAATGCTCCGATCGCTGCTGACCCAACTAGTATTATTCCAACTGATAAACCAACAATTACTGGTTTATTCGAAGATTGATCATCAGCCTTCGGATTGAGAGGATTTGTTGGAACTGTTGGAGTAACTGTTGATTTTGACGGAAGTGGTAACGTTGGAGGACTAGTTGCACCAGTAGGAGTCTTAGGACTAGTCGAACTAGAAATTGGAGTCTTAGGACTAGGTTGAACAAATTCTGTTGGTGCTACTTTAGACCATTGAAATTTATTAAAGTCAAATATATAAAAATCATTATTTAATCCGTTAAAATCATTGTTCGGTACATTTGTGTCATTTCCTAAAATAAAATAAAATTGAAGCCATGTGAGATAAAATTATGTTGAAAAATTTTTGAAGATACTGTATTCATAACTTACCGAAAGCGACGAACATAAGATGCTCTATTTGTGTGGCAGTATGATAAACAAGGTTTGGTAAAATCGGTAGATTGGGATTATTAAATTGTGGTATTGTCCATTCTAAAGTGGTAACATCTAGCATGGCGATTGGTTCTTTAGGTGATTGAGAATTAAGGTAAATTCCTCCAAATATACAAATTTTGGCACCAACTATATAACGATAAATAAAAATATTTAAGTAAATAAAATAAAATAAAAAAGTTTAAAATTTAAAGAATAAATCACCTAAAACAGCCGTATGGCCAAATCTAGGTCCTGGCGCACCTCCTAGAGTCAACGTGGCTATCTAGAATTATTAACGAATTAAATATCACGTGATATTCAAAAATGATAGTACAATATTAATTTTTGACTTACCTTTAAAGACCATATATTCGTGACAGTGTCATATTGGTAAATCTATAATAATAAATTAAACTTATTAATATACTCATACTTTATAAATGTGTGGATAACATAATAACATAATTATATAATATCCTACGTCGGTCATTGGAGTGTGAAAATTATTCACTTGCACACCACCAATATAATATATAACTCCATTAACTAATGTTGCTGTAAGCTTTTTTGTTGGAGGAGGAGCATTAATTATGCTACCAACATACCAATTCAAATTAATAGTATCAAAAATATATAGATTATTAAACAATAAATCTGCATTATTAACATCGTTTCCACCAAATAAATAAATTTTTCCTCCATTAATAACGGAAACCATAAACAAACGACCTAGATCTGGAGCATTTCCTAGAGTTATTGGCGCATTTAATTTATTTGTTTTAGTATCAAACTGATATACTGAATTTATATTTTGTAATTGTGGACCTCCTATAATAAATATTATATCTTGATTAGGTCCTCCTACATTAGCTGAATGCCCATTTTTAAATGGAATATTTACACCTTGACTATTTAAATCTGTCCATATTAATGGATTTCCACTCAAATAAAATACATCACTTGTTGCATGATTACCAGAGAAATTGTATCCTCCTATAATATATATTTTACCTCCAACGATATTTGCTGTGTGACCTACTCGTGGTCCTGGCATAAATTGTCCATTTATAACTGTAACCCAAAGAAACAATTGTATTAATAAAATTAACATCAAATTATGATTTAAAATCTTGTACCCCATTTTCGTAAAAATATACTTTTAAACTCTTTTTCAAAAAAAAAAAAGAAAAAAAAGTTGAAAATCCTGAAAAAAAAGGATTGCATCTTTTTTTATGAATTTATGGAATTATAGAATTTGTACACCCAGCGTGCTCCGGTTTCAAAAACAATCTTGCATAAAAAAAGGTCATTCGCTAAAGTAAAAATTGTTCTGTGTACGCTTGACCATATAAATAATAAATTTAAATTTAGAAAACATCGTTGGTATTTATTTTAGGCAACATAAGATGCTAAATAACACAACTGATTTTAAACGTTAATATCCGCGAAAATTTAATATTAAGTTAATGGTTGAGAACAGTACTTCGGATATCTCTTATACGTTTATCCGGATTCCTTAGTGTCAAAATTTTTTTACCTTCGAAAATGTTTAAATTTTGAATTCTTTTCGAATTCAAAATAATTGTGCGTATGACATATATATGTCGTACTTCGTTTCGTGATCGCGCTAAAAATAGAACAAACGGAATCTCTCATTATATGATAAATTTTGGAAGTTGATTTTTTAAGTATGTTTATGTACAAACTTAGCCATCTTTGTTTTATTCTCATAAAAGTTTAAATTCAATAGAAAAGTTATGCATTCGTAATTAATGTTTATAGCACAACATTTAAATTACAAATTATTAATAACAAATAAATTTTAATATGGTTAGAATTGTCGGTATACCAGCAAAGTACTAGCGATAGTACCCCGGATATTTCACAATGTGGTTACACAATTGATCTTTAAACCTTAAGGGATGTGTTTTACATAGAGGATACATAAGTCGGTGACACGGCTCATCTGTTACGTAGTGCACATAACACCACAGTAATGCCATAACTCCGGCTAAAAAGTTATGTGAAAGTGAGAATTTTTACTGGAGTAGTTCATAATCATGCACAACAACATATTGTGAGGTATGATGACTTTTTTTTTCATTTGATATGTAATTGTGCATGAATTGCTGTTCAAGATTTTCATTTTTGTAAAAATGTGTCAAAATGGCTCATTAGGTTAATTATCCAATTTATTAATTGAACTCAATACCTTTAGTTTAAATTTCCATTTCAAGAGCTTTGGATGTGTGTCGTGTAATTTACGTCAATTGAGTAATGTCTCAAGATCAAGAATATTTTTCGAAAAGTATTAACTACTAAGTACTAACTCGTATTTTTAATATTTTTAGATAAAATTCACTGTAGGCAAATGTACAAAGTTAATTTTATCTTCTATATTGTCATCAACTATAAATAAAAAAGTAAATAAATAAAAAAAAGCGAAATAATCGAAAATCCTAGTAAAATACAGAAAATACAGTATTTACACGAATAAGAAAAAATTTCTTTCTTCACTTTCATGAAAAATGTCGTATTAATGTCACATGATTATAATTCATATCAGATATATCATCGAGTTTGTTTAAGCGATCAACATTTCGGGAATTTTTTTAAATGGAAATTCTTTATAAAAATAATTACACAATTCGGAAATTAATATCTTTTGTATCGTACCACCAGTACGGGTAAATCAAAATAAAGTATATTATTATTTTGTGGAAGTGTTTACAATAAAATTTTACACTGTAATGAACCATAAAAACTACAATACCAAAAGTAAAGTATTATACTAAGATGCTTAATGTTTGAAAGTGACCGACCAATTAATGAAAATAGAATTATAATAATATAGATAACATTTAATATTATAAAGATTATTTGATTACTTAAAGCAGTAATTGTCCATTATGAAGTTTAATAAATAGTACGTAAAGACTTATTATTATTACATTAACACATGTTGTGATGTTGAAGTTTATGGAGTCTTGGAGGGAGGGGGAGGGGGGAGAGGAGCTTCACTTCCTTGAGAATGAGAATCAGTTAAAGGAGGAAGGGGGAGAGGAGCTTCATTTCCTTGAGAATGAGAATCAGTTGAAGGGGGAGGGGGGAGAGGAGCTTCACTTCTTTGAGAATGAGGATCAGTTGAAGGAGGAGGGGGGGGAGGAGCTTCACTTCTTTGAGAATGAGGATCGGTTCCATTTCCGGGATAATAATTAAAAGAATGATTAGAAAATCTATCAGCATCTGATGGAATTGGTAAAATAGAATATTCTTGACCGAGATTTCCTTGAGGCTTAGTTAAATTATTACTAATTGAGATACGTTGTTCTGGTGTAAATTGTTGATGTTGATTTGTAGATTGATATTGCATTGATGGTTGGCTTGAATATAAAGTTGATCGTTGACTGAATGAAAATTTATCATAAGAAATATTTGAATCATCTGCTGGATAACCGATATCTCCTTTACTTTGATTTTTCTTACGTCTATAATATACAAATACTAATATCCCGACTATTGCTAATACACCTAGCACTATTCCAACTGATAAACCAATAATTGCTGGTTTATTCGATGATATTTCTGGACTACTGAAAGAAAATAATTTTGGGATATTAGCAGATGGATTAATAAGTTCATCTGCTGTTGCAATGTACCATGTATAATTATTAAAGTCAAATATATAAAAATTATTATTTAATCCTTTATATCCATTGGCCACACTATCCACATCACTTCCTAAATAATTAAAGTCACGTGAGATGAATTTACATTGAAAGTATTTTAAAAAAAATTTAGCTTACCGAAAGCAACGAACATACGCTTATCTACTAATGTGGCAGTATGATAAACTAGGTTTGGTAAATTTGGTTTCTTGGGATTTTTAAAATGTGGTATTGACCATTCTAAGTTGCCAGTATCCAACATAACGATTGATTCTGTAGGTGATAAATTATTGAAAGTTCCCCCAAATATACAAATTTTGCCTTCTTCAACTATAAATAAAAAATAATTAAATAAATAAACCAAAATATTTTTTTAAATTTAAAGGAGAAAATCACCTAAAACAGCTGAATGGCCAGCTCTACGTCCTGGAGTATTTCCTTTAGTTGTCTAGAGTTATTAACGTATTAGATACCACGTGATATCCAAAGAAACAATTTTAATTAACTGACCTCAGAAGACCATGTATTTGATTTAGTACTATATAGATAAATCTAAAATAATAAATTCAACTTATTAATATAATTCTCATACTTTATATAACTTTAATTATCTATAATCTTACATACCTTTAACATTGGAGCATAAATATTATTCATTTGTATACCACCAATATAATATATAATTTCACTAACTAATGTTGCTGTATGGAAATATCTGGGAGGAGGAGCATCAACTAAGCTACCATCTTGCCATCCCTTGTCAATAGTATTAAACGTAATATGACTATCATAAAAATGAAATAAACCAGCTTCATCTATTTCTATTCCACCAAACAAATAAATTATCCCTTTATGAATAACAGAACTCATAAATGCTAAGTTATTCCTAATTGGAGTAGCTCCTAGAATTACTAGTGAAATAATTTTATTTGTCTTAGTATCAAGTTGATATATTGTCGAATATCGTGATCCTCCTGCTATAATAAATATCAAATCTTGATGAGGTCCTCCTATATTAGCTGTATGTCCAAGTTGAAGTGGCATATCTGCATCTTGACCATTAACTTGACTATTCACTTCTACCCATGCTGTTCCATTATAATAAAATATATCACTTTCTTCAGGTGTATTTGAAAAATTATATCCTCCTATAAAATATATTTTATCTCCGACGAGAGTTGCCGTGTGACTTATTCGGGGTCCTGGTGTATATTGTCCATTTACAAATAATGGAAGCAAAGGAAATAATTGAATTAATAAAACTAACATCAAATGATGGTTTAAATTTTTACAACCCATTTTTTGACTAAAAGTACTCTTTTAAACTTTTTTTTTAAAAAAAAAACCGAAAAAGATTTACATCCTTTATAAATTATGGTAGAAAAGGAGAATTTGTACATCCATCGTGATTCGTTTCAAAGAAAATTCTTGCATAACAAAAGATAATCTACTGAAATAGCAATTGTTCTGTGTCCGGCTTAAATTATTAATCGCATTTACATAAAAATCAATAATAAATTGTACCTAATAGATTTGTTCATTATTTTACTAAGTATCACAAAGTTCTAAATAAACATAATTTTGAATGCAAATGCAACCTTAAATAAAAATCATATTTATTGTACTAACCCGGAATATCCGAAAATTTATTGGTACAATTTAGAGTTTATATCCGTTTAACTAAACGGAATTTGATATTCAATTATTGTAATTTAAGGTTAGAGACAAACAATTGAAACAATAAATTTTTTTGGAATTAAAATATTTATTTTTCGAATATTTATTATACGTTTATCCGTTATCATAACTTCATCATTACAGATAATCATTGCTATCCTAATCCTACACTACGGAAAGTAAAAAATATTGTCACTCTTTCTGATGACTTTATATATGAAACATATATTATCAGCTTAACTAACAAATTTGAACTAGCTTTTCATGACAAAAAAAGATGATTCTGCAGTGGTGAAATTTTTTCCAAAATTCTTTTCCATTATAATAAAATCAAATTTCACGTTGTTATAAATGACGTGTATTGTAACTAAAATTTCTTTTAACTATATTTATGCTGCAAACAATCGCATCTATCTAGGGAGTTAATACAAATAAAATTGTAATATGGTTACACATTCATTGCGTAATTTAATTATTAAATCATCTTTTTTTGGAACAGTTAAGTCGTTCAAAAATAAAATTCACTGGCAATAGTACCCCGGATATTTTCATGGTTGTTACACAATTGATTTTTATTTATACATATAAATTAAGAGTATTCAGATATTTTTACAAGGCTATATATTGATAAATATTTGATAAAAAAGAAATGCTATCATCTTTAAAGCAACAATTCATTATATTATTTTAATAAATCAAAGAATGGTTTTAATAATATGGAGGGCGTTCACTTCCTAGATTTCTTTCTTGTGGTGGTGATATTATTTGTGGATGTGTGTACTGCGGTATAAATTCATGATCAGTTTGTTCTCGAAATTGAGTTGATTGTTGTGCATATTGCAATTCCCGAAATTGTCGTGCATACTGTGGTATAATTTCATGATTACAAAGTTGAGATGAATTGTATTGACGTGTCGTTGTGGGCGTATGTTGGTATCCAATCTGCCGTAAGATAGAAAATGTTGAGATGTACGATTTATGATATAATGCCAGCAGAAAATGAAAAATTGAATTTACACTCATTAATATTTTTAGAAAATACTTACCATGTTTTGAGAAAAATTGGAAGGATAAGGATTATCTGTAGCAGTACCAGGTAAATTTCTATTTTCAAAGTCTCGATTTCTCTTTGTACGTCTATAAACTATTACCGAAATTATTACGATTGCTAATCCAGTTATTGCTAATCCAACAGATAAACTAATAATAAGTTTATGTGATTCCTTCATTTCAGCTGTTGGACTTGTTGGTGAAGGTGTCATTGGAATATCAGGATCTTTAGTCTTTGCAATTTCTTTTACTGTAAAAATATTCCATTGGAAATTTTTAAAATTAAACATATAAAAATTATTATTTAATACACGTACATCTGTATCATTTCCTAAAAAAGAAATACATAAGGTTAGAAAGGATCCATTTAAAACAATAATTTTTTTTTAAATTAACTTACCAAAAGCAATAAACATATTATAATCATCTTTCATTGTAGCAGTATGATAAACAAGGTTTGGTAACTTTGGTACTTTAGGATTAGTATTATCCATATTAAAGTGGTAGTATCCAACATAGCTATTGTTTCTTTAGGTGAGTAAATTCCTCCATATATACAAATTTTATTTTCAACTATAAAAAGTGTACATACACATATATGACATATATTATAAATATGGTATTAGATAAAAATTCATAATTAAAGAGATGAAGAAATAGAAATCACCTAATACAGCCGAATAACTACCTCTAGGTCCTGGTACATCTTCTAAAGCCAATGTAGCTTTCTAGAAACATTTAAATCATTACATTTGAATTTTAGATATTATACGCAAGATCAAGCAATTATCACATGAAATTCAAACCTTTAAAGACTATGTACTTTTGCCAATATCACATTAATAAATCTATAATAAAAAATTAAACTTAATATTTAATTCATTAACTTAAACTTATTAATATATTAATATTACATACATCATTCATTGAAATGTAATTTCCATTAAGTTGCATATCACCAATGTAATAAATAACATTATTAACTAATGTTAATGTATGTTTACTTCTAGGAGTAGGAGCATTAACTAAATTACCAATTTCCCATCTTAAATTAATAGTATCCAAAATATCTAAACTATTAAAGTATATATCATCAGAATTTTGCCCACTAAACACATAAATTTTTCCTTCAAAATTAACAGAACTCATAAATGCACGACTTGCTGGAACTTTTCCTTGAACTATTGGAATACTTACTATATTTGTTTTAGTATCAAATTGATATAATAAATTTGTATCTCCTATTAATCCTCCTATAATAAATATTATATCTTGATTAATACCTCCTATATTAGCTGTATGTTCTACTTTAAATGGTAATTTTATTCCTTGACTTTTTATATCTTCCCATGTATCTGTTTCTTTATTAAGATAAAAAATTTCACTTGTTGGAATAGATTTGGCAAAATTATATCCTCCTATAAAATATATTTTATTTCCAATGGTATTTGCTGTATGACCTAATCGAAGTTCTGGTATAAATTGTCTATATACAAACTTATTCACTGAGAAAAATAATTGACATGATAATATAATAAATATATGCATCATCTTTTTTTTTTTAAAGAAAACTTAAAACAATTTTTAAAAAAGGATAACAGCCATTTTTGTAAACATGAGTATTGAAAATCAGTAACACAATTTTTAAGGGTCCAAATTACTTTTTTTATAATAATCTTTGAAAAGTGTACTTAACATTTTAACGATTGTTTTGTGGTATTTCTAGAAAATTTGAAAATCAGGAAATCATTAATAAATATGGCAATGTGGTAATGTTTGTAAGTCGGATGCAAAAAT
The DNA here is from genome assembly GCA_021464525.1 of Rhizophagus sp. LPA8_4_AMF. Lineage (NCBI taxonomy): Eukaryota > Fungi > Glomeromycota > Glomeromycetes > Glomerales > Glomeraceae > Rhizophagus > Rhizophagus sp. LPA8_4_AMF. The sequence continues at coordinate 13,281 of JADRCO010000292.1, read as the reverse complement.
ACTATCCGCCGACTTACCGATATTTTGGTTACCATACCATTTACTAAATTAAGTAAAATCTGATTTTGTATGTTTCCCCACAAAAAATCTATGCATCATAATGTACAGTACATCGCATCGCAAATAGCGTAAGATTTTACAATCTAGTCAATTGGAACTCTAGTTTCAACGCCTTGATGATAACTTAGGAATAATATATGAGATAAATTTATGTTCGTTAAATTATTTAGTTATCAAACTCTTTTACATGCGAATACAATTCATGCAGTTCATTCTTGATTATTGTGTTGTGATGAAAAATGGACTAAAACAACCATATTTCATTTGATACAAAGTGTTGAATGAACGGAGGAAATCTACTCTCTAGTTTCATCATTAGTTAGATTATTCATAAAACGTAATGAAGAAAAGTAACAGCTCATAACTTTTCAATTCGCGCGAAATTTCAAGGGTAGTAAATTTAATATGGCAAGAAAACAAGAACCTGGGCGCTCTGGAAAAAATGGCTTATATTCTTAGCAGTGATACAAATTAATAATCTATGTGTGTGAAACATTATTGATAATGGAGGAACTATTCCGGTACCCTAACGCCCAGATCTACTTGTGGATACTTTCACAGGATTTAAGGTGTTATGAACAATAGTTTATTTATGAGCTGAAGTATCTTTCTCTTCCATATACTAATAATATGAGTTCCACTAACGTCCCTCCTAAATCAGTTCCGGGCTATTCTAGTACTAATCCTTTCACTTTTACTAAATCACCTTCACTACCGGTATCGACCTCCAGTGAGAAGCCAAACACAAACCATTCGACCAAAATTTCTAATACATACCCATTTGGCCAATGTGAACAATGCAAGGGTTCAAAAACCGGATATGACTGGTGCCAATACTGTAATAGCGAATATTTTCGGAAGAATTTCACGAATTGGTCAAGCGAGAACCAAGAACTTAATAACTTTATTCAAATAGCGCAACTTAAAGCTATCAACGTTAGATCAGTTCTAGAATGGATAGAATATAAAGAATTCACAAATGTGAAGCATCTTGCAGATGGTGGTAATAGTTCGGTGTAGGTATCATTACGTTAATAAACATAAGTTATATATTTCTAGTCCATTATTGACTTGTTAATTAATTACTAGATTGACGGCAAATTGGCCTCAAGGACCTATACGAGCATGGGATACTACTGCAAACAATTGGAAACGAGGCTGGGAACAGGTGAATTCGGATATGATAATTTTAAAACAAATAAAGAATTCCGATAATATGGCATCAGATTTTTTGAATGAGGTACATGACAATTTATCAATTTATCGAAGCTAAATATCTCTTATTTTTGTTTCCTTGCTAATAGCCTAACATTTGATTAGTTAAGCGCATACCACCAATTTAGCAATTTGGTTACTCATGTCGTGCGCTGTTATGGTATCTCACGTTGTCCATTCACTCGTGAACTGATTGTTGTTACATCTTATGCTCGTGATGGGGATCTTCGACAATATAACTCCAAAAATTTTGATACTTTTACTTGGGAACAAAGGATTATCACACTCAAAGATATTGCAGTTGGGTTGGTGACCATTCATAAAGCTGGACTCCTGCACGTAAGCGAATTTCTAACTGAATATTGGGTCGGAGCTATACATAAACATGTGAAAATAAAGTTAACAGACAATTTATTGATTCCAATCACTATCATAATACCATTTCAAAGAAAGATTTGCACACTGGTAATATTTTACGAGATGGTAGTTAGACAATGATAAGCGACCTTGGTCTTTGCTGGAACAATACTTCTGCTGACAAAAATAAAGTGCAAATTCAAGGTGTACTTCCTTATGTAGCATCAGAAGCTTTGCGTAATAAACCATACACTTAAGCGGCTGATGTTTATAGCATCAGAATGATCATGTTTGAACTATGGTTAGGTATAAGACCATTTGAAGGAAGAGAATATGATACGCTCCTAGTAATAGAGATTTGTTCAGGTGGCAACATGTCTTTAGTCATATATTTACATTCTGAATTTATGGAAAATTTACTTGATAAATTTTTGTATATAGGAATCCGTCCCGAGATTACTTCGAATATACCTGACTATTACTCTAAGGTTATGCAAGCCTGTTGGGATAATGATCCTGATATGCGGCCTACTTCACGTGATTTAGAGATAGCATTTAACTCGTGGATTGATAGAATCACGAAGAGAGAATTGGTTTGTCCTAAGATGCCTGAGAGAGAAAGAAACATTACTACTCCTATATCTAGTTCCGTATTGAGTGAAAATAGCACAAGCCAATCGCTTCCTCCCTTATCCGTTGAACAACATAAAAATCTGGAAGAGATTGATAAACGTCGTAAATACAAATTTCTTTGATCCTCTGAATTTCTACATAATGTAATGATTATTTTTTTATTTTAAATATTGAAATTTCCTTATTAAAAGGAGAGGCTCTCTATCAAAATTACCTTAACCAACAACTAATTGAACGTGCTGAACGAGAATCCAGAAATAAAGGTGATTTCAATTCGCATGTTAATATTTCCATGTTCAATTGAACAACAAATAATTAATTGATCAGAAATGTTTTAGAGCCATTGAATCCGATGACTTGGACAACTGAACTTAAAACACTTGCTGATAAAATATTTGGTAATCAAGGTATGATATATTTATAGTCGAACTGTTCTGTTGCACATATTGTGGCCGCTAAAATCTACTCAATCATTCGTAAAAGCGCCTAAAGATATTGAAATTAACCCTATCGGGGCAACAGATACCACATCACCCGAAGAGATAGCAGAAGATAATAATGAAAAGGATAATATTAGACCAGATGAAATACAAATAGGTATTAAAAACAAATGATTTTTTGTTTATAAATTTGTACCATGCTGAATACTAATTATCATAATGTTTATCTAAATTAGACAAAAAAAAACAAAAAAAGCCCTTTACGTTTCTCACAAAGTTGCTAATTTTAAATCGTATTAACGCATTCAAATAGTTTATTCTTTAATAAGGTTGCATTTCGAAGGAATATAAGGAAACGTACATATCTGCATAGGTACATCATACGTATCTATAAAAATAAAATTTTGTAAGATATTATTTAATTCGCATTATTTTTGTGTATTTATTAATGTAATTTTCTTTATTATATAATACGCTCATTTAATATTTCTTCAGAATTGAATTAATGTTTTTTAAATTTTATTCATAATAATTTTATCTAAATTATAGCTTGTAGAAAGTTTATTTTAATATAATAAAATGAGTTTGTCTTGTTTGTCTTTCACTTTATTCTTTTAAAATGTCAAACTTATGCATTAGAAATATAAAAACCACTTGACAAAAGTTTATACACGTGTAAAATCAAAGATAATACAATTGTATAAGTAAGATTGGCATTATAATGTTTCACTAATTGGTTCATATTCGAAAATTTTACTAGCCTCAGTTACTATTCCGTTAGTTCTATACCTATTATTATAAAACTTAAATTAACAAATGTTTCAAAATCCATATATGACTTAGCAATTGGATTGGATTGAGTCGACGCCTAATCCAATCCACAGTCATTTGGATTGGATTGGATTAATTTCCCAATCTTCACCAAAAATCAACCTTTTATCATCTGTCACTATCATCTATTTACCACATATAAATTATCAAAAGTCTAAATTAATTACTTTATTAAATACGAATTAGGAATCCAATCCAATCCAATTGACAATTTAAATTGGATTGGATTAAGTTGACGCCGCCTCAATCCATTCCATATTTGGTTTGATTTGGATTGGATCGAGTTTGATCAACATTCAATCTTTCCGCTTTTGTTTTATTTCTAATCCAATCCAAGAGGGATTTAGATCGACGGATTGGATTCCAATCCGTATTTAACAAATAAGGAGAATGGATTAATGATTTTTACCTGAATTAGATAAATCCAATCCAAATCAAAAAGACGTCAATCCAATCCAATCCAATCCAATCCAATCCAATTCCTCTCAAGGTAAAAATTTTTTTTCAATTAATTAACTAACTAGTTCAGGATTAACAAGTTTGCGAAAAAAAAAAGCACACAAAAATTTTTATAAACTCTGTCAAATTCAGGTTGTTGAATAACCTTATATATCGTGATTATTAAGAACAATTTGGTAAAAAAAAAAAAAATTTTGGTTAATAGCCCTTAATAAAAAAGGATTATCATATAACAAACATGTCACCATATTATTTCCTAATAATCATTTAAAGATTTAAAAAGAAGCGATTATACCGCAAGTTATTATCATCATCATCATCATTGTTTTTTTTAAAAAAAAAGTGAATAACATAAATCATCTAATAATGTAGCAGAATGAAAGGCAAGTTTTGGTACATTAAGATCTTTAAGTGGGGATATAATAATATTCAACATACAATTGATTCTATAGGTGACACTGTGGAATGTGGATGGCATATCTAATACGCGATTTAATAAATATAAGAATGATCGATCTAAGTCCTGAATTGCAGCAGCTGATTAAAAATATTGTATTTTCGATTAGTAACACAATAATATGTTTGTAAATTTGACAAAAATAGGACACGTTAATAAAATACTTTTATATATTTATTAACTTAATTATATGATAGTCATTGTACTATATTTGTCCAAAAAATTATTACTTGTCGTAATATCCAATCCGCAAGATTCTCCCCATCAAGGTCCTGGGAATCTGGGATATTGCCTACAACTCTATTCACAAAGAAAATTAAATGATAATTTAAATTTTTATACATTATTTAGAAGTGGTAACGTTATAAATGAAAATTTTTTACTAGTTTTGAAAAAGAATTAACGGATACATCACGAAAAATTTGAATTTTTTTTTCTCGTATCGTGTTATAGTAATTACAAATAATAATCATTATAGTTTTTTTTTCCAATTACTCATAATATCAAATTTTGGTTTACAAACAAATTTATTTTCTACATTACTTAAAATTTGGGATTAACAATATGCATCTTCGGTTGTCCATATGTAGTATACAATGACATCAACTATTAAAGTAAGACATTATTCGTATCATTAACATCATTGGCTTATAAGTATAGTTCTGGTATGATCAGCTATTAGTGTTTACTTCTCACAGAGTGTAAGACATCCCTGAAATGCCCGGATAAATTGAAGTTCAATTCCAGTTAGTCTGATCCAATTATATTATGTCCTCGAGCTTGTCTAGCGATTTTCGGCTATGAGCTTCAAAAAGCATGCATCCAACGGCATAGTCTAATTTAAACGCGCTCTTTAAGTCACAAATTACATATAAAATACTGTAAATAAATATTAAACCAGTTAATGTAAACTTATACAAAATTGGTATAATTTCAATTGTAACAGATACAAATTCAAGAACTCACAATAATAAAATACTTACCGTATATAATAAATTGTTTTTCTCTTTAAACTAATCTTTAGTATGATATAGTTACTATTTAACTGAATATACCGTATATTGAATTAACAGATGAGATGAATTAACATTTTTCAGTTGTTCATTCAAATTTAATTACGATGTCAGACGGGATAATATAAACCTAATATTTTTACCATACATCGCAACATGGCACATATGCTTTTGTGCAACGGAATTCTTTGCCTCCACTTTAATTTGATTGAAGTGGCAATACCATCCTCCTTGTACTTTGTTCAACTTTTTCCCCAATCACGAACATAAAACATTCAGACAATAATACCACATAATTTTTAAATTGTAATGGACGGAATTGAGAATTGATCACTTGTTCGTATGAACACTTATGTTTTTCAGTAATATTTAACTCTTCTTCGTCTCTTCTTCTTATCTCACTTTCATCAACAATTACTTTTCCTTTTTCTTTTCCTTTATCAACAGACTCTTCATATTCTTTATCATCTCTCTTTGGATCTTTTTTTCATAATGAGAATTTGTCGTTATTAAATATTGAATATATTTACTGAACTGATTTCTGATCAAATTTTATCATCATCAATAATAATAACTAGAACATCAGAGCTTTTGAAATTATTCAAATTATATACCGGTTTATAGATTTCTTTTCTTTCGCTATTCAATTTCATATATTCTTTCTCATATATTTGATTAAATAAATGATTAAAAGCCAATAAAGAAATATTGTCTCATACATACATAATTCAATAATTCATGATATATATTACAATCGGCATTCCGAAAAAAGTTTCTTCTCCTATAAATGAATTATTATATAAATTTCAATTATATCATAAACTGATTCATCAAGATTTTTGATTTTTACAAAATTTTTTTAACATAATATATGAACATTTAAAATTTTATTAAAAATATTTGTTTGATTAAGTCAATTAAAACTTTTTTGATACTTTACCAATAAAATTATTTGATTTTTGAATTTTTTGTTTACTGTATAATTTCTTTTTAATGATTTGATTAATTTTGTTTTTCTAAATTTTTTGTTCCATATTTTCCATTATATCTTTAAGAGCCAAAAACATGCAAACATATTCTTGAATTATACTTTACCCATGATTTATCAAGTTACAATTCTTTTCATTCTGATTAATTTCACAATCACGTAATTTAGAATCATTGGATGCATATTTTCTGGAAAGAGATTAATAATTCGTGTACTGAGCAAGTTATTGAAATTTTTTTGAAGAAAATACAAATGAAGAACATACATAATAAATTAATAAAAAAAAAAATTCATTTACTCTTCAAAAAACCTAGCGTACTGATGAATAGGAATACGAATAATCTTATCCAGTACTTTCATAACATGAACGTAATCTTGAACAGATTTCTCAAATTCAACATTTTTATCCCAAAATAAATGGTTTTAGATCCAGTTTATATTTATTATTTTGATTATTCTATACGTTATTTTTCTTATTTGTTGTTTTTAAAAAAAGAATTTTGACTTAGTCCGAGAAAGAAGTCGAATTAAAAAAAAAATTTTTTGTCGAGAACAAAGAGTTGAAAATAAAACTTGGAGAATATTGCTTGTGTTACCTAACAACCTAACAAGTAACAACCTAACAACCTAAACAATATACAAATATATAAGCTGAAGGCGCAATTTCGATCGAGATTGGAATTTCAACTTTTACTAAACTTTTTAAAAATAATGTTATTGCGTCAGTGAGACAAGATCATGTTGATAGTTTAAAATGTAATATGTTAGTATAAAAAAAGTATAATTAGATTGTAATGTTTGTTAAAAACTCAACAATATTTTAATTAAAAACCTAATATATTTAGTTAAATTATCAGTACATCAAAAATCAGCATGACCTGATCGATTGACCAATAAAATTATATTTTTTTCATATCATATATATCTTGTAATACTTGTAATGAAAAAAAAAAGAACTTATTATATATATTATTTTTAAGTGCACACAATAAATATTAGTGAGTTGTAATAAACAAATAACGCAATATCGTACAATATGAGAATTTATCCGAAAAAAATGTTATTTTTATTTTATCGCACAAAAAAATATTTTTTTTTTCGAAAATACATATATATAAAAAGAGAAAAAAAAAAGCTCGTCTATAAGTAAATGTACTTTGATAATTGAAAAAAGTCTATAGAAATGCTGATGAAAAATGCAAAATTAATTCTTTAAAAAAATTGTTGCCTTTTTTTAAACGATATCTTCAACAATTTTACGAGGATCTAATCCCTCAAATACGATTCTATAAACGGTTGTGAATAGAGGAAATCTATCATGAGAGAAAAAATAAGGAATTGAGTAAAGTTTTGAATGAATTATATGTATTTTTTTAAAAAAATTAAATTTTACTTACTCTTTCTCCAATCCTTTTCGTTGCAAAATAGAGTAGATTTCTTTTGCAGTAAGCGTTCCTTGTAATTTTTGACCATTGAGAAGTTCTTTCTCCAATTGTTCAAACGACTAGAAAAAAAAAAGAAAGGATTCATATACGTATATACTTAATTATATAAAATACACAAATACTATATTATATAAATACTAATTACCTTTCCTGTAACAATGAAGGCCTCAGCAGCTTTTCTATTTCTACCGCCATAACAAGTTGTAATTACATCAGCAATACCACAGCTTTCAAAAAAAGTTTCATCCTTGATACCCTTATAAAACATTTTAATATATTTTTTCATCTCCAATAAACCAATTCTAATAATAGCAGCTTTAGTATTATCACCTAATTTTAAACCATCAACTATACCAGCACCTATAGCGATAACATTTTTTAATGCACCACATAATTCAACTCCTAAAACGTCATCGACTATACCAACTTTAAAATATTTTGTTTCAAATAATCTTTTAAATAATTCTCCTTCTTGACGATTCTTATATCCAATTGTTGTTTCGGAGAACTTTTCTTCTGCAATTTCATTTGCTAAATTTGCACCAGAAAGTGTACAAACCGGAATTTTTAAGGCTTCTTTAATCATATGTGATATTGGACGAATTCCTGTTTCTGTAATATCAAATCCTTTAACTAAAGAAACTGCTTTAGCTTTTGGATGAACCTTTCCTTTTAATTTACTACATACATCATTTACAAACTAAAAAAAAAAAATATATATATATATATATATATTATAAGTGAAAGTTCTTTAAAAATATTATTATAATGAAATAAGTAAATAATAAATAGTACCTGATGAGGAATAACTATTACTAAAATCGTAGCACCTTCGGCAGCTTCCACGAGATCAGGTGTAGCTATAACATTTTCAGGAATACTAACTCCGGGTAAATATTTTACATTTTCATGTTTTTCGTTGATTAGTTCAGTTAATTTTCTTTCACCGACCATTTCTTCATAAACCCACATCTTAATTTCATGATCGAACCCCTTTTGTTGAACAACATTTGTTCCTAACATCCTCGCGATCACAGTACCCCTGTAGAATGTAAATTTTGATTAGCAACAAACGTTTTTATTACTGTAAAAAGGTAAAATGATTTTCTAAAGATAATAATATATTACCAATTTCCACTTCCAATCACAGCAACTTTCTCAACATCAACGATTCTTGGTTCTTTAATCATTGTATGAACAAGATATCTTTTTAAAATTGTGGGATGATGCGATTTAATTAAAAGAAAATTGTTGTTTATATGATAAAATTTTGATTGAAAACTTGTATTATTATATTGTTTAAATTGATTAAATTGATGTAAGAAATAACGCAATTTCATGATTTTTTTTCCCACCGCCTTTATATAAAATTTTTTTTGAACTAAAATCAATGATATAAAAAAATTAGATTAAAACTGTATAACAAATAATTTTATTAAAAAAATGCAATAATCCGTGATAAATACGTAATAAATTTTTAGCAAACGATATATTCCGAAAAAGTATTTTTATTTGTGCGTCAAAGTTATGTGTATGTGCGCCCACCTGTCAATAACTCAATTAATGTAAATTCTAAATATGTTAAACAAAATAAAAATAATATGTATATTGAGTGGCGAATTATCACATTTTTGTTTAAATGGGAGTTTTACAAATTCTTATTATGTCATTAAAGTGGCTCATGCTTAATTTAGGTTTTGTGTCATTTTCGCACATTATTTACGTAATCATTTTTGTAATTTGATTTTAGTAAATTATTTTAGCGGTTAAAATTAAATATTTGTTTAAGGAAAGAAAAGGTTCAATATTTTCATTTTTTTGGGATGTGAAATAAAAAAAAAAAAAAAAATTATTAAAATTATTATTATTTAAAATTCAATTTATTCAAAAAGATTTTTATATATTAAAATTTAAATATTATAAATAACTAAAAATATATATTTTTTTCACATGAAAATCATCCTAAAAAATTTACTAAACCGTCAAAAAAAAAGAAAAAAAAAAATTTTTTCTTTTTTTTTCCATTTGTAATGGGATCATAAATTATCCGTATTGGGTGAAAAGTTTTACCTTTTGATTAGATATTTTTTTGGGCTAAAATTTAATCTTGTTCATTAATCTTAAAATATTATTGGATGAAATTTCAATTTAAGAAAAAAATGAAGTAAATCATTAATTATTAATAATATTAAATAAGATTAAATAATAATTTTTTTTTTTTTTGTTATAATTCCGGAATTAACCGAGTGTGAAAATAAGCCAAATAAGCGGGCGTTGTTTACCGAAGGTTATAAACAAAAAAAAAAAAAAATAATTTATTATTATTATTATTATTTTTATTATTTTTATCTATCGTAAAAAAAAAAAAATATAGATTGCAAGAATTTAGAAACTTGGAATATTTTTTTTTTTTTGGATCTTAGATTTTAGGTGATTGACAAATAAAATCCTTTTAAGTAATGATAAATATAGTAAACGGATCATATTATTGTTTTACGGGAAATCCATTAATAATTTAATTTATTATGCATAAAATTTTAAATTATACACTTTTGCATATCAGGCAATGATGAAATAGAATTACGTGATTTTTTTTTTAGCATATGTTTTATTAAATATATTTGAATCAGTAAATAATTAATTACCATATTCATTATAGAATGTTTAATAATTAATTTTATAACCCATCTTTGGAAATAATCTTAAATTAATTAAAAGATGAAATTTTGAGCCTAAAAAATTTATTTTTTTTTAAAATCAAAAAATTTTTAAACTGGGAAAAATTTACCAACCAAGTAGAATCATAATTATGTAAAAATTAATTAATATAAACGCAATCCTTTGAAATCCTTTGGCAAAAAAAAAAAAAAATCCTAACTTCTTGACTAGTTTCAGTTTTGGCTAAAACACAAAAATAATTCTCAACCATATGTTGTAAATTTCGAAATTTGGCAACACGTGATATTTAGCCAATTAAATACATCTAAAATAAAACTTCTCGTAATAACATAAAAGTATAACGAAGATTTGGATTAGTAGTTAAGCCATGAAGACTGTAATCACAACACGTAATAGACAAGCAAACTGGCCATAATTAAAAATTTGTATATATATGCATATAGTCAAAGTAGCATACAGATATAAATAGACTCGGATTCATATGAAAATCTAAATTATAAAATTTTAATTGTTTATGTTCAAATTTAAAAAAAAAGTTTTTCTGAAAAAAATTTAATAAACAAGAATTTCTAATTTTAAACTTTATAACAAGTAATATATTCAAATGAGTTAAATTATATTCAGACGCATTTACGGATGGAATAATCGAATATCGATATACCGAGGTCAAAAAACACATACTATACTAATAATATTATATTTAATCTAATTATTTCCCTAAAAAGATTCATGCAAGTCCAGATCACCCATTCTACTACTGAAAAAGTGATATTAATTATGTAATTTCTAAAATTCGAATAAAAGAATAACAAGTTCCATTTATCTCTCCCCGTTTAGTATTGCCTCATCATTCTTTATAGAATTAGACTAATTTTGGTCATGTATGTATCACAACAAAGTTACCTACGACTGACCACGAGTATTATATAATTGAATAAAATCAGGTATTTTTGTATCATACCCGGATGGCGCATCATTTGGTAGTAACAATAAAATAACCGTTAAACGGTAACATCCATATATATATTGATATAATTTAAATTAGATAATACAGAAGTTTCCGAAAAATAAATAATGAGTAATTTTAACGGGATTGTCTTTCGGATCGAATTCATACATTGTTTATCACTTGTGTATTTCGTAAATTCCGAATTCCCATTTATGATATTTCTATTATTTCTTTCTTCTCATGAATAATTGAATTCTATATACGGTTATAATTTATGAAAGCGATAGTTTTACTCTTTCTTACGCGTGAATGTTTTTAAATTTATATACTGTAAATAGTAAAAACCGTTGAAATTTTATTCTTCTTTATTTGTTTGTTTTCAATGAATGAATTCTATGAATGAGTTTTTCCGTGTTTCAAAGGTTTTTCTCGAAAGTTGTAGATCTTATTTTAACAGCATCACATGATTCAGAGAATCTTTCAACAAGAGTTAGTTAGCAATTATCATTTAATTAATAATCGTCAATCAATAATTTGATTACTATAAATAATTAATAAAATGAAAGGAATAAATTAACGCGATAAACATATTAAACCGAAAAGATTTTCATTGGATCGAAAATATGTAAAGAGATACGAAAGTGTTACAATAATACAATATGTAAGGGCCGTTTAGGATTATTTTTTGTGACAATAACATTGTAACGTAAAAGAATAAAAAAAAAAAAAAAAATTAACGTAAAATGCGATAGATAAGAATGAATGCAGGATGTGGTGATATGCACATTGATATATTATTTATGTTATCAGTTAACAAAACAAATACTGCCTAATTTTTTTAACGCCCGCACAGGCAGCTGATTGATTAAAGTAACATTGCGCAGATTTTCTTTTTTAATAATAATTATAATTAAAATTATTATTAAAATATATTTTTTTTTTTTTTTGCATATTTATATACGATTTTCGCGCGGTTAATCTTATTTTATTTTATTTTAATTTTTTTTTTTTCCTTCTCTCTTTTTTAATGGGGAAACTAAAAAAATGTATGTGTTTGAGTTTTTTTAATAATTTTAATTTTAATTTTAATATTTATCCGTTTTATTTTGAAAAATAAATATTTGTCGTCATTTATTAATAAAGTATTAGTATGGTCAAAAAAAAAAATAAAAAATTGGTAATGTAACATTTGAACAACAAAGTGTGGAAACACTAACAAGATTTTGACCGGAATTGTAAAAGAATAATAAAATATAAAATTTTATAATAAAATGAGACAATAAAAAAAATTGTTTTTGAATACTTAAAAGAGTATATTTTTTTAATTGATACTTACGTGAAAAAGTAAATTATTGTTATCATATGAACCCATTTCCAAAATTAAAAACATTTGATAAACATTCAACATAAAAATCTAAACTCATTTTATACAACTTCGTTATTTTTTTTTTTTTCAGTTTATGTATGATGACCGTGCTACAGGTATTTGATATTGTATCCCCCAATTAAAATATACTCTACTTGTTTACTAAACAAATTTTTCTCCACATTTCTTACTGTTTAGTCAAAAAATTTTTCCCTCTCTTTTTTTTTTCTTCCCTCCTTTCTGTCCTCATCTCGAGAAAAAAAAAATTATTCAAATTTTCTATATGTCGGACGGTGTACAAAAATTTATTTATTCATTATAATAAAAAGGTTCGAAATAAAAAAAAAATAAAACATTTTATAAAAAAAAAAAAAAAAAAAAAAAAAAAA